>JAFIDM010000002.1:75821379-75846659 GCA_023159025.1 Thereuonema tuberculata | reverse complement strand
GAAAGTTTTCTTGAAGAAACTGCCTGCACTCCACAGCTGTATAACAGCTATTCCAAGAGACGGCCATGATTCTCATTTATTACGTTTCCTGGCCGTACCCGTACATCCTTTACCGTACCGCAGTGTCAGCACCGTCGGGAATTTTGGGCGACGCCAAGAACCACTGAAGTCGTATTTTCGGAACATTAGCTCAAACCGCTCCTTCACATATGCAAGGCTGGAGCTGTCTTTTTGTCCTAGATAGTAGGAACAGTTGTAATAGTCAACTATTTCCTTCTTTGCTGACAACCATTATTGCCCTCGACTGATTGAAAACCTAATAGTTTGTTTATATAGTAACCTGAACAGTACACAATTTGTATTCAAATAGAGCATGTTCGGACGACATCTATTATCGCAGGGGATATGGAAGGTTTCACTACTGTTTGTTTTGCCCAATACTGTATATGGATCATACAGTTTTACGGAACAAATTTCATAGGCTAAATTATAATTAACGATTTTTCTAATCGTACATAAAACAGACAAATGAGATTACGCATAAATTAATGGATTGGCTAAAAGGGGGTTGAAATTCACTTTTTAAAACAATGAAATATTAATACAACAGAACAGTTTAGATTCCACTACTTTTCTATGTTCTGCTTTGCTCTTTTCTCAACAATTTGAAAAAGATTTCAAATGTATAAAAAAACCAGGTCCTCTCTCGTCCTTAGCTTGGCTTTGAGTTCCAATTCGATCAGAAGTAATTAGGGGGTGGGGAGACAGAGTGATATTTATACGCATCGGTATTATGAGAAAGGAAAAATAAAGTTCAAACAATAACAAATATTATTCTTCAAAATACCTTCTTTTATTAGGGCAATATGTCGTTCTATTTCGTACGAACATTTATAATAATAAAAGAAGATATTTTGAAGAATAATTTTTGTTATTTTTTTTGAACATAAGAAAAAAGTGAAAAGATGTTAGTTATTTAAAATTATTTTCTGATTTAAGAAATCCCTTTACATAAAATATATGCAGCTTAAATTCAGTGACAAATAGTGCTTCATCACTTGCTAAAGAAGGAATTCGAAAGTAAAAGATTTGTAAAACGTTTATTAAAGAACTTCGTGCTTACAATTAAAGAAGTTGTTTGTTTTGGAAAGATCCAATGCTGGTAGCAGAAGCTAGAATCAAATACTAAATGATTTGTAACATTCTGAAACTTATAACAGGTTCATGTTTACCCTCTACTGATCCCTGTTCTGCCAATAGAGCTAGCTTCATTGTGTGTGTGTGTGATTGGTGGCGCCACTAGCTGCCTGATGCTAAAGTCACTGTATGGTCTTTGTGTCCATAGACAAGTACGGAAAGCGATTGATCTCGGCATTTGCCGACAATGCGAATACGCGATTGGCTGAAGACCGCCACGTGACCCCACGTCCGCCATTTTCGCGACATCGCTTAACTTGTGTCGACGACAATACATTAGACGCTGATTTTGCGAGGCGACTACATCAGTTGCTCATACTTTTTATCATTTTTTTTTGTGTGTAAAATAGAATGCCTGGTTGTGCTGCCTTCGGGTTGTAGCAACAGAACAGGGCTTTTGTTTTGCTTTCCGACGGGAGAATGAAATAAACTTCGTTTGAAATGCTAGCTACACAACGTTGGCAGGAAAGATTTTGTGTATAAATATGCAAGACTCTGTGAAGTAAGTATTTATTTTCTTCTAGAATACATTTATTATTTACAAAAAAATAACCTCTATTTTTAAAACAATAATTGTTGTTTTCCTGTAATTACAGAAGCATTTCACAGAAGATCAATTTGAAAAACATTGTGCTGACGGTAAACGAAAATTAAAACCAAATGCTGTGCCCACGATTTTCGTCCATCGTCCTGAGGAAAAACGAAGAGAAGAAAGAAGGGTTGCTGTCAAAAAGGTCCTTTTCAGGACCAAAAATTTATATGGAAGAGAAACCATTTTGATGATTATTTAAATAAAGTAAAAAAAAAAATGTTTTTTCTAGATATGGAAGACATCATCAAGAAATTTGTGATTATTGCTGTATCACTGTTATTAAGAAGATATGGCCAGTACATAGATTATATTTCCTCATTTATTTTCATGAATTATTTGATATTAACGTAAACAAAATAAAACGTTCTCGTGCGTACTGAAAAAGAATTCTCTTAATAACTAGACCTGTACTGGAATCACATTCATTTGTAAAGGAGAAAGGTAAGTTACTGTTAAGAAATCTCAGTATTTAATAATCATTTTATAAGTCAAAAATTAACTAAATTGCACTATATATATATATATATATATATATATATTGATTTGTGTATGCATATAAAATATAATTTTTGAAAAGTAGATTTCGTGTAATTGCTGTTCAGTGGTTTAAAATTAGACGAAAAATAATACTAAAGAAATAACAGTAATTTGAATAAATATTTTACGTTTCGTTGAATTCATTACTAAAATGATGCTTCCAAAATCAACATGCTATTATTATTATTATTACTATTTTTTATGAAGATATTGTTATATCTAAGAACATCATGCTCTTAACAAAATGATTAATATTGTTTCATATCCATAGCAAGAAAAGTAATGCAATTTACTGGACTTAATTATGTTTCTTACACAACATATTTTAATTTTTTTTTGGGAAATTCAGTAAAAAAGTTTAGAACTATAACTTAAAAATTTTAAACTGAAATTCTCAACATATATTACATGAATATATACTTAAGTTGCATCTGTGTGTAATAATTTGTTAGTGAATATGAGCAGGATGAATTTAGCAGTAAGTTATCTTTTCTATATTTTAATAATATAAATATCTTAAATAATTTTTTTTAAATAATAAATTTTATGTTTTTAAAATCTTTTTTTTAAAAAAAATAACTAAGTAATTACTAAAATAAAACGAATCGTTTGGCCTTTTCAAGTTTTATTTTATTATTAGTTTGTTGTAACTTAATAATATTTTTATAAATTTTGTCTTCTATATAATCAATTGTAAAGTTAGTATTAAAAATAATCAAATCATCTATATATCTATAAATTTTAAAATGAAAAGGGGAATTAATACAAATTGATATTCGTAAGCCAATAAAAATAAATTAGCAAGAATGCTACTATAATATATATATTATATATATATATATACATAATAATATATATATATTATATATATATATATTATATATATTATTTTATTTTTTTTTCATGATTTATTACAATTTTTTTTTCTTTTTACTCATTTTAACTACTAACATAAGTTTTGATATGAAAGTAAAAGACTTCGTTTATAATGAGCTAACTATAATAAATCAACGATTTTGCCATTAAATAAACATTGTAGATAAGGTTTATCATGATATTACTATAAAATTCCTTCAAATACAATGAAAAAACAAATTAAACGGAGAACGTCGTTAACGCTTTGCGCGACTCACGGCAGTGCGTTGTCGCGAAAATGGCGCCGTACGTAGAGATGTCCATACTTGTCTTTGGACACAAAGACCATACAGTGACTTTACCTGATGCCATCTTGTAGAGGAATTCGTGAATCATTTTAGATGGCAGCTATGATGACGTCATGCAATTTGTACTTTATACTGAGAATAGTCAAGTAAGGATTTTATTATTAATTAAAGAATCAGTCATTTTATTTTCTAAATAAACTTTTCGTTGTCTTTAAATCAGTGAAAAGAAAAATAAGTTATTAAGAAAAATATGTTTTGAAAAATAACGCAGTAATTGTGGTCTGAGATTTCTCATCTTCAACTGAAATTTCTTTGAATAACTGAAATTTATAACATATTTAATTCTCAAAAGAAAGGGAAGATTTATGTAATGAATAAAGAACTACAGAATTATAAAATATCATTTGATAACCATAAAAGGAATATTCGAAGGATTTCCTACTATGCAAGTGGTAGTAACCCGGGCAGATTTTGTAAATAAATGATTTTTTTTCCTTTATTAGTTCCAACAATTATTTATCAATAAAAACAACAAAATATTTATAAGTAATCCGTTTCAGGAAAACATGTGGACGTCAGTGTGACTTCTTTTCAATAATCTAAGAAAAGAAGGCCACTTTCTTAAATAATACATTTATCATAAACTAGAAAATTTGTTCTAGACATAAATTTGTATTTTAAATATCTATCTAAACATCTATTTTTAATATGTCTCATATCCGATCCCTGATTCATACGATAATTTAGGTATTTTGTTACAATTCCTAAACTAAAAGAATCGCAGAGTTTAACAAAAGATAATCAGGTTCTTCCCCAACTGCTGATTTCTCTCTGCTTTTGAGATACTTTTTGAAAGAATTATTCTCTAGAGAATGGTAAGAATTACACAATAATGCAAGTTTACTGAAATCTATATAAACATTTAAACAAAATTAGGTCAAATCGAAAAGAGAAAATTATGCGCTTAACTACGCCATTTTTTATACAATGAAAACTTCTGTAACCATATGCAAAAGGTTCTTTGTTCGTTTTGGCCTAATTCTGCTTTAATTTTCATTTAAAGTTTACGTGGTGAACGGAACATCGTCAAAGACCGAGCGCCATTTTGATTTATGATGACGGGTTGCTTCCTGTTTTGAAAAGCTACGAAGTCAACTTCAGTGAGTGATTCGATGCGTTGTAATAACTCAGTTTCGCTTAATTACGCTGAATAAAGTAGTAATTAACTTTTATTCTATAAATAAATCCTGAAAAAAATGTAAAGAGACAGTGAATAATGAAAATAAATATATAATTACAAAAACTTAGGATTCTTCCTTTCAAATTATGTTGTAAAATTTTAACCTGAAAACAATTTAGTGCCAATAATAATCCAGACAGATATTTACTAATTTCCTAAGTTTATTATCAACTTCAAAGAAATACTTTTAACTTAAGATCTAGAAACAAATTAATAACTAAAACTTTTTATGAATTAGAGAAAGAATTAAAAAAAAAAAAAATTTCAAACAATTTTAACGAAAAACATATACAGACTTTATCCACACTGAATTTAGAAACAAATAAATATTATGGACAGGATTTTTATTTATTTATGAATTTATTAATAGAATCCATATACAGTAAAATTTCGTTAGGTCGTCACTCAAGGGACCAAACATTTTTGACGACTTAAGCGGAGTGGGAATTTTTGAAAAAACAAAACAAAAACACACTGAAATACAGTATTTTCATAAATTGCTGTAGGATTCGGTGAGAAAAACAAGATTTTCAAAATCAATTCATGCAAATGAATGAGTGGAAAATAAAAAAAAAAAATACTTTTATAGTTACCACATTTTAATCATTTTAAAAGAAAGGCAATGTTTGTCTTTGAAACGTTCAAGCCAACCATTGTAAAAAAACTTTATTTTAAAAATCTTTTTATAAAAATGTAGAAGGCGCCATCTATTGACAATCTGTTCATTTATTTATTTCCACATTATCATTCGGTGACTGATCAATATACCCTGAGAATTATTCGCACGGGTCAACCTTTTTATAAAAATGGAGAAGTGCCGTCTATTGACAATGTGTTTAACTAACATTCACGACAGCTGTTGAACTAGTTGACGGGTCAACTAGTTAATTAATATTATTACTGATTAACAGCATTTAATGTAAGAAATCATAGGAGAATTTTTACGTGTACTGATGATACTTAGAAACATATGTGGAGCCGTACACCTGTTTAAGAGTAACAAAAATTATTTAATTACGAAATTACAACTAGTTTCACCACTCGAGAGGTGGCTTTTTCAAGTGTTTTCACGTGGACTGAAAAAGCCACATCTCGAGTGGTGAAACTAGTTATAATTTTTGTTACTCTTAAACAGGTGTACGGCTCCACATATGTTTCTAAATGTAAGAAATGTTTAGCAAACTTTATAACGCTTAAATAATAGGCGATTGTAATAAAAACTTTAAAATCTTCTGCTTTTCAGGAGAAAATTTTAAGGAGATTAATTCTGGACTTCATTTACAATCGTTAATGTTTTCATGTCGTCGAAAAGAAAAAAAAAAGTTATCAACCGCTAAAATCTTGTTAATCAATAACACAATAGAGTTGGTCATTGAAGTCTACCATTTAATTAGATCTACCATTATTTCTTGTTGTTGTTTATATTTGTTTTGTTGATTCTTTAGATTTACGAATATATTGTAATCAACAAATTCCATATATACAAATATCGTATTTTATTTATATATATCGTGTATATATGGTGTCCCAAATTGAAGTTTACACTCTTTGAAACGTTATAACTTAGCAACGAAATGAGATAGAAATATAAGGCGTGTTGTGTATGATCCAGATGGCGCTGGAAAAGCATAGCAACATTTATTCATTTGTTCAGAAACCAAAATGGCGGTGAGACTTTCATTCGATGAACGTAAGTGGGTACTGAAGTGTTATTGGAAGTGGAGAATGTTGTTGAGGTTCAACGACAATGGAGGGTTGAATTTGGTACACGGTATGTAAAGGTATGGTGTGGTGTGGTCTGTCCTCCAGAGGATTTCTTGGGTCGTACATTTTCGAACGTACTGTCACGGATCAGACTAACTTGCAGATGTTGGAACTAATGATTGCACGTCTTAATGATCTCTTCGAGAATGGAAATGAGGTTTACTTCCAACAAGACAGGGTTCCACCTCACTTTCACATCGATGTGAGAACTTTCCTCGATCACACATTCAATCACAGATGGATAGGACGAAGAGGAAGTGCGACGGAGTTCCCGTCTCGATCTCCCGATTTAACCCCTCTCGACTTCTACCTTTGGGGAACTTTAAAGAACACGGTGTACGCCACAAACCCACAAACACTGACGGAATTAAGATATCAGATTGAACATTCCAACAATGACATTCCATTGGTTACAATCCAGTCGGTATGTCACTCTGTTCGACATCGGTGTTGGGACTGTACTGTGGCAGAAGGTGGACATTTGGAACATGTACGGGCTTCAGGAGGTTTACGGAATAAAATACAACACATCTTATATTTCTATCTCATTTCGTTGCTATTTCACAACGTTTGAAAGAGTGTATACTTCAATTTGGGACACCTTGTATATATTTACAGAATTATCATATTTAAATTGTTTATTCCAATATTTTCTGTAAATCTTTATTTCCGCAGCAACAAAATTACAATAGTTATTGAGAAAAAATTAACTAATATCTATTTGCAGAATCATTTTTAACTATTTTCAATCTTTTAAATAGTAACTATTTCTTAAAATAAAAAATATCAAATCCATTTCTCACTCTAATGAGGTTCTCGTCTGTTGTTTGATAATTCAAAGTCAATTACTACCAATTAGAAAGCGCTGTCGTGTTAAATACACACTTTCAATATTAAAAACTTATAATAAAAATATTAATTTTTCGAGGCTTTTAACTTTCATATTCGAATTTCTGGACATTAATTCTATAAAATTCTAAGAAGTTTTCCAAAGTATAAGTTCCCAATTTTCTTTTTTACATGCAAATCTAATACTGGAGTACTGTTATTGTTCTTGTGCTCTTGATGTATATTTAATTCCATAAAATTTCCTTTCAAAAATGTCTTTGTCACTTAAGTGTAGAGCTTTTGTGTATGATAAGAATGATTTATTTATTATTTCATTTATTAAGAATGATTCTATTCCAATCCCATGGGAAATTTCAAATCAGGTCCAGGACAGGTCCAGAACTCTTCTTAGCAGATTCCGCTTCTTTTACACGGAATAAGTGTTTGTTTAACTCAAAGTGAAAGATCTTATTCCATTTCCTCCTAGTTCTACAAATATATCAAAGAATTTGGAGAACTTAAATTACGATGAAGGATATTTCTTCCAGATGTTTATTTTTGCTTAGTATTAAACTTAAATTGTCTAAATAAAATGTGAAATTATGTCCTACTCTTTCTCTTCAGTATCAAAACAAACAGAAAGTTTCAAATCGCACTTGAAAATGCCTCGAGACGCCCATTAATTAAGTTTATAAGGAACTTCCATTTAGTATCTAACTACCAGGGGCTCATTTATATAACTTTATTTAAGTATAAAGTCTTTGCCAAAAGATTGGGTTTGCTTTGGGTTTTTACGTTAAATTGCCTCTGGAACCAAATTAGGAAAACTCCATTTTCATGGCATTGTTACAGCCACAAGGAGTGACGTTACATTCAAGGATTAAAGGACTTTCTATACAGGATGAGTTTCAGAGTTTCAAGAACGTGTAACGTCGTTCGTGTGACGAATTGTAATGCACGCTAGCGTAGGTGCTCAGTTTCTGTTTATGCCCGCTTGGTGGCGTTGACTCCGTAAATAGAGATCGAGAAATGGAAAGTTCAACAGGCACAACGTCTATATCTGAGGGACAGAGCCACTACATGTAGTAATTTGGTATCGGCAAGATTTCCCCTTAGGTCAACGTCTTGTGTGCTCACGGGAATTGTGTGGGCCATTTTTCTTTGCCGAAGCATCAGTAACTGATTCCACCTATCAGATTGTATTGGAAAACTGGTTGTTTCTAATCTTGGATAATGAATACAACGGCTAGATTTCCGAACAGTTCGGCGCTCTCGCCCATTCCCAACATGACAGGGGACACCTCCTCAATCGTGTTCTTCCTGAGCGCTGGATTGGACATATTACAAATGCAGACAACCACCTCCTGCAGTGGCCGCCACGATCGCCGCACCTAACACCATGTGACTTCTTTATATGCGACGTAAAAAATAATGTGTACATACCCCAGATCCATCAGTGATATCAAGGAACGGATCATCCACGCTGTGCCATCAGATCAGACATTGCTTCATCGAAAGTAGACCACCGCTTGGTTGTGACCAAAAGTGCACACATTGTGGGACTTGGAGTGACACGCATTGGACAATGGCCCTTCCAATTGAGAGATGGCATTACGTTAAGCAAAACAGAAAATACGTCTCTTTGAAACCGAACCATTCTTTTATACGCATCCTGTTTGTTTGTTTCTTGAAATTCGTAATCTTTATGGTAAAGAGTTGAATATTCCAAATACTTGTATTCTATTTGTGTTTAAGAAATTCATCTGCTAAATTTTATATCTACATGAGAAACACTGATGGAAAAGCTTGTGATAAAAGCTTGCCAGTTTGTCCTTCTGTTAAACATCAATGGAACTTTCCACTCCCAATGTTGACCTTTTCCCAATGTAATTAATTTTTTTCATTCTCAAACTTTTAGCTACAATTCCTTTTTTCTCCATTGAGCAATTTCTTAAGAGCCAAGATGAGGAATTCATAATGATCTTTGCCAAGAGGTACGTAACCATAACGTATCTTTCAAAGCCTTTAGGAAAAAGAAAATTTTCTCTAATCTGAAAGAGTTCCATAAATTCAAGTAAATATTTTCAGACTAGAGCTTACAAAATGTTGAAAAGCTTTTCAAAAATTAAGCCAAGAAAAATAAAGCAATGCTAATTGCGCAACTCCAAGTATCCTTCAGTTGTCCCTTGTTTTCAGGGCACTTGGATGAATAATTTTTAATTCCTTTTACAGGTAAGCAATCTCTAACGAAACTTTATTCAAGAAAAAAATTACTAAGTTTATATCCTTTCATGCTTCAAAGAATTATTCATTCTATTCCCTTAAGGCAAAAAAAACAATTTTTGTGATTCGTGTGCATCAAGCGTACTGTGTTACTTTTTTTTCCCCTGAGAACTAATGAGTCAAGGAATTCGTTACAAGCTTTTTTATCTCCTATTTAGCAGCAATACGTTATCACATTGAGTAAATACAATTAGACTTTTATTATTTTGGAAAAGGAAACAATTTGAATTTGCACAACTGTTCTCTACATCACAGGAATAGAGCTCTAGAACTCTATTGTTGATTAGAAAAAAAAAAGGAACAGATAACATTTACATAATATCGCTATACAAGGATAATGAAAGCAGAAATAGATTCTGAACAGATAACAAAAAAAATGGATAACTATTATTAATCTAAAGAATACTAATTTAAAGGAGATGGGCAATTCCAATCTTTCAGAAAAGCTTCCACAAAACTACAGAGAAAGAACTGAACTATCAAATTATTTATTACCCTTTAAAAAAATATAAGAAAAGCAACAACGATTGATTTCTGTAATTGACACAAAAAGTAGCAGAAAAGTAGGTATAAGCCTAATAGATCGTTTCTCTTCAAGATCACTTGATACAGTTGAACTAATATTGAAGACTTTATATACAAAGATAAATAAAGACGTAATTACACACATTCCTAAAACATATAAAAACGTTTAATAAATTTAAATGATTTGCAACATTCAGAAACATTTTTATCCCATGCTCAGTACGGAGGCCTCAGTAGAATCTCCTCGACACATTTTGTTTCAGCTGAAGTAAATCCCTTCAAGAACTGCACGAGACGAACCTGTGTAATATTGTCAATGGTCTTTTTACAAACATGCATTCAGCTTCAAACGCATCATATTGAACATAGTAACAACAGACAGAATGTCTACTGTCAGTCATTTTCACCCACAACGTTCAGTGGTAAAGTAGATTGATGAAGTGAGGGTTGATAAATTAACTGAACCACTTAGAATAATTATTTGCTTTGAAGCTTTAGAAACGTATTTCCATATTATTATTTTTTTTTATTCTGAATATTCGACGATATTCCATTTGAGAATGGGAAGCTGTATGGTTTCAGCACACAGAAAGGCTTCATCACAGAAAGTCTGAAATTGATTGCAAGAAAATTTCCAAACTGGCGGACCGTTGAAAGAAAGTTTTTGTTGTTGTTTTTTTTTTTTCTTTTCGGGCTATCACAAGTTGTCGACCCAGAAATCTTTAAAATTGCCATTTATATAAACTGGTGTACCCAGGGTTACTCAACGATCAGAAGAATGGGTAACGGGTTTTTGTGTTCCTAGGATTAAAGTCATCGGACTGATCTCAGAACCTCCACTTTGTCTAATTGGTCACAAACGCCACCACGACACTTATCTTCCGACGATGTGAAGGGGCCAGAGGTAAGGCCTCTAGCTGGATTTTATAACTTAAACTACATAAAATAAGATAGTTTTTTCCCAATTAAATCTGTGAATAATTTTACCTCTCAATCACTTTCTATGACATCAATCGATGTTCACTTTGAATAAGTAAGTCATAATCTTTAATAAACCCATTTTGCTACTGTTTGACGCCTCTTACATTGCTTCCTACACTTGTGTCGTTTCTAAGGAATGGGGATCCTTCTCTGTATCAACGATGCACCCTGCCTTAAGGCTGACGCTCACCGCATAACAGCTCCGATTTAAACCCTATTGAACATCTATGGGATGAACTGGAGCACTGAGTGATGTCCAGGGATGTCGGACTTACAAAGGTCCATGTGCTCATTACTTGCTTCAATGTTTCGCTATCGTCTACCTTAAACGTAGCCATTTAGCTAAAGGAGGTCCTACTCTTCTTAAAAGTGATTTCTACGTCGTTTTTTTTCCCCTTGAGACCCTTGTTCCTTTTTATCAATGTATATAAATTATTGCTCAATTAAAATAATCAGAGTATTTAAATTATTCGTTATGATAGGAAGTATTATTTACAAAAAAATGAGACACAAGATGTTTTCATCAAAAGACTTTTGAATTTAATTTAATATTCGAAAAGTTTAAAACTAGAGATAATTTGTGACAGCCAGGATAAATTTTGTCAGATATTTGCTGAAAAAGTAAATTGAAGACATTACAAATCTTTAGAATTAAAATCGGTTTTTTTTCTCTCTTCCTGTTCTACCATATAATTTTTACAAATTTCATTATAATTTTAAGATTTAAAATAGTTTTCGCAAATTTTCGTCCAGGTACAATCTGAACTATTGGTTCGTAATTGAATGCTAATCACATCAAAGCTTTAAAGTAGACCTCTCTTTCTTTCTTTTTTTGTACCGCATTCGTAGATTGCTTCCTGTGATTACCCAGCGCAAATGATTGATTTATTACCCAATAACAGTTGGTGGCTAAGAATGGACTTTACATTGGTTTTCTTCTATTAAGTCTCCTCAACAACGATATAATTAAACATTCACTTAACATTTATCGAATAGACATCTGTTAGCTGTCTACCATCTAGTCATCGGCAACGGACTAAAGGTAAACTTAGGAAATGAGAGCAATCATTTATAAAATGCATAGGTTCTTAGAACTAAGATAGTAATTTCGAGATGAATCTCCCTCAACTGGGTCGGTCTTAAGTATGAATCTTCGAGAAGGTCTTATATTTTTAAAAGAAAGGAAAAAAATATGAGAAGTCATTGCCGATGTCTATCTCTTATAAAAAAGTTCTTTGTGTGATCCTAGCTTTGATTTTAATATTATTTTTTTATTAGAATGAAATCTTTAATTCTTGACTTACATAGAAACCTTTACGGGAATATTTACATTGAATTTTGTAAAAACGTTTCTTTTCCTCCCTTCTTTACTACAAAATAGCCGCAGTCACCATGGTTTTGATGATCTTTCGGATTAAGATAGGAATCGACTTATTTCGATTAATAAAAATTCACGAAAATAAAACCCAATCCATTTGCATTCGATGACTGCTTTTCCGGTCGCTTTCACTACCTTCCGTATGACATCCATTGAATAATTGAAAACCCCTCTTTGACTGATTGGAAAGGAAAAGGGGATTAGATAGCACTAATGCTCTTAGAAGAGGACTCCTCCAAAATGGAGAAGGAAGATTCCATCTTTCATCTCTTCAAGATTTAAGATTAAAAGCGAACCAAAAAAAAACTTTAAATTTTTATATTTTTAAGAATATTTTCTAAAAACCTAAGAGAAATATAATCATAAATAAAAAAAAGCTTAACAATAAAAAGAAATTTGTTATTTTTCCTTTTTTTTTAATTATTAATTTCAGATTCTGTTTCCCAAACAAATGAAATATTGAAAATTAAATTAGATTACATAACTTTTACTATATTATTGTTTCTGATAAAATAATTAGATAATATCTGATGAAGAATTTACGCCTTATTTTTTTCTATTTCACATGAAAACTCATATTTCATTGAAATATGTATTTGTAAGATTATATTTCTGAAATCTTACGGATATAACTTTTTTAATATTCTTTCATTCTTTAGTTTTAAAATATTTTATTTCTTTAGTTTTAAGCTATTTTATTTCTTTACTGATTTAAAAACTTAATAGCTGTATTTTATATTTAGCGTATTATCTTTATAAGTAAACGATTTTACCATTTTATTGCGTGTCAATTTTTTTAGACAAAGGCTTTTGATTTTTCACAAATAATCTCTTTCTAAGCCTAAAAGCTATAGTTTCTAAATGGTTTTGTATTTCGCAATTTATGTTTAAATGACAATGTTAAATGAAACTCTATCGTCAAATCAACACAAAGTAAAGTGAAAGATCAATGAAGATTCACAACTTAATTTTTTGTTCGAGCAATTTCATGAGAAAATGAGTTAACATTTATAAAGTAATCCTCTTACATAATGAAAGTGAAAACCTGTAAAAACAAAGTGAAAACTAGAAACTGGTTCCTTAGTTGTTTCCTCTGGATTCTTCAACAACTTCACCATTTCAATAACTCAAGCTTAACGAAAAAAATCAAGGTTGCCGATTATTATGCTACTGATATCACCCAGGTTTATTATGGAAACTGTGGATAATCATAACAAACAACAATTGACTATCAGGGTGGTTAAATGGCGGAATGCCCCAGAAAAGCCTAACTCTAAAATGAAACTACAACAAGACGAGAAATACAAAACAGAGTAATAAAAGAAAGGAAAACCTATCAAAAGAAAAGATAAACAGACTAATACAATTAGAAACTAATAGAAAAAAAAAACAGTAACGATAATAAAAATAATAAAAGACGAATTAGGCAACATTAAAAAAATTATAGAAAATTAGATAATAAAAGTCCAAAAAAAATTCAAAGAAAAACTTTGAATGAGCCAAAGTCAAAACGACAAATAAATTTCAACACATATCAAATGGACAAGTTTTCTATTTCCAGATTTTTGCCTATATTATAAATTACAGATTAATACATAGAAATAACTGAACAATCACCGAAATACATAGTGTATGTAATGTTTGTCCACTACGAGTTCAGACTTAGCCACGGCTCTTCAAACGGAGAAGACATTTCACAATAGAGGTGAGGGTTGTAAAAGAAAAATTTGGGAAAAAAAAAAAAAAACAAGATTAGAAAAAATTTAAAAATACTTACTATTAAAGAAAAACTATTTATAAAATAATTATGAATAATATTAATATTGTCAATAGAGAATAAAAATAATCAAAATAATGAAACAATAACTAGATACAATTGGTTCAAAATCTTTCAAATCAATAAAAACGAATAATAATTTTGGTCTAAGATTGAAAAACTATATAAAATATAAATTATTCAGTCAAATTAATTGGGAAAAATATAATTCTGAAACACTAAAAAGTATTAAAAAGGTTAAAACTTCATTAATCGCTGAAGTAATTGATGAGAATATTACTCTGAATTTTTAACTTTTAACTTTTATTACGTTTCTTTTCTTTTGTATTAGATAATTAAAAAAGTTAATTAATCTACAGTTAATAATTATAAATTAATCTATCAGCCCTATATTATTCTTTATCTTTGGAAAAAGGTCTTCTTTATTTTTGAATACGTAATAGGACTGGCGAACAGTAAAAAAGTAAAAAAAAAAAAAAAAAAGTCAAGAATTAGTGTTTGTAATTTTGTTAAAAACAGTTACGATCTTTCATTATTAAAAATTTAAATCATCACCTGCAAATATTGTTGATTATTTTTGATTATTCTAACAATTTTATTTTGGCGTTTTGATTGACTATTATTATTACAAACAATGTTATATTATTTTAGTTTTATTTTCATTTCCAATGTATCAAAGCTTGCAGTTGTAATTCATGCAGTTATTATTATTATTGTCAATCTAATTCTATTTTTAAATTTTTTAGTACAAGTGCCAATGGTCTTAATTTGTATATTTGTAAATGTTCGGAGAAACTTTGCGGGATTGTTTTTAATCAAGTTTTTTTTTTTTTTTAACTGTCAACAATTAATTGTTAAATAAAACATCATTACAATGAAGTGTATATATTTGTTACTTACATTAATTAATATAATTTAAGTATAATTACGATTTTTCATAATTTAAATAAATAAGAAACAGTATAAATATAACAGTTCTTAAACAGCAAATCAGTTTTATACATCGTTACGGTTAAAATATAACATAGTTATTATTATATGTAAGAAAAATATATATATAATGTCGTATTTTATATCATCAATTCCTCTGTTATAACCAAGAAACAAAATCTGTGCATGTCCCCTGAAAATGGAAAACTATCACACTGATCACTCAAATGACTTCTTGGAATCGTCGCCTACCAAGTGACATAGGCGTGGCTAAGCCTCAACTCATGGTGGACAAACAATAGTTATACAAAGGTGTACATAGTTATACATACCATCATTAACTTTAAACTGTAACAGTTGTACAAATCACATTTAACATGTTATTCCTACATGGAGCAATGAATATAAACAAATAGAAAAGATAATTTTCAGAAAAATCAAGTAAATAGAAATTCATTAGACATCTACACTTTTAATATCCCACAGCACCTGATCTTTGAAACAGGTCGTGGTTTTGGCTGCTTATGAATGGATACCAAGATTCCCAACTACGTTTATTGATATAAGTATATATTATATGTATATTATATATATATATATATATTAATTCGATACCTTTCTGATCACTACCTAAAAGGCGAACCTCGCTATCTTGTTTGAAAAATTCCCCCAGACATTCCTCTGACGATAGCTTCCAAGATGCATACCTCGTATTAACGAAATGCTAGGAATAAAAACTAGTTTAGAAATAAAAACTTGTTTAGTTTAGAAGAAAAATGGCTCGTCAAAGTCCTGTAAAAAGGACGAAATATCGCCTTTTAAGTTTGTAGTTCTTTATGAGTATTAGTTATTAAATGTTACTTGAAAAGATCCCAAACAAGTTTCATTAGGGAGAATCACACGATAACATTCTGTTTTAATCTAATCATCTTTAGATAATGTCGTTAATGATGAATAACAAGCGATGCAATAGATGTGAACTCCTATTGTGAGTCGATGTTTATCTTCTGATGGACTTCTGAAACATACATAACAAGAGACAGTGGCTTTAACAATCTATCATATCACAATGTGAAATTATGGCTACTTAGTTCTTGGTCGATGATGATGTATTTGCTTTGTTATTCTTCCACTTTTTTGATACTGCGAGGCGAGCATATCTCTTCTTGGAGACTAACAATCCATCCACTTAAACGATGTTGATATGATGCATATAATGATACAAGTTGTCTTGACATTGTTAATAAACTGCTTTTATTTTCTTGAATTCGAATCTGTACGTCTGCTTTATTTTTTAGTAAAGACAGAAACATTATAAATAAGACTGCGTCGAATTAGTGGATTATTTTAATACGATCATTTCATCAATGTAATGTTCAATTTTCATGCATTTCCAATAACTTTTTCTTGTTGCAACTTATTAGAGCTTATGTAAATACATGTGCTTTTATGCTTACTAATGCATTCTACAAGAAATACTAAGTTTATTGAAGATTAACTATATTTTTTACCTGTATGTATTCGGGGCAAATGAGTCCTTCAACATTTCCTGAACTAATTAATTCACAAAACGTTATTGCATTCAATGTTATGAAATCGGCTTAAGATACAGCCATTGAAGTTACAATTTGTTTAAAGGTAAAAAGAAAAAAAAAATCAATCCTGTTTTGTTTTTTTCAGGCGAGGTTTCTTTGGTAGCCTGGGGTTCATCAGACGCTGCGAGTGACCGACCTGGTGTTTTCAAAAGAAATTCCTCTTCCTTTATTCGTTTTCACCTGTTACAACAGAACAGTTCATTCTAATTAGGTCAGACTTAAGAGAGTTTAAATCCTACAGAGTTTCGGTTCATTAGCGAAATACATAAAACTTTATTTGTCCTTAATCTCTACTCATATTTTCGTGTTTTAAGAAGCATTGCACGATTTTCTTAAGGATTTCGGGCAGAGCCATTTGGGGAATTAGAATATTTCCACAACCACATTCGAGATTTTTAAAATTCCCCTTCCGAGCAACAAACGTAGAGCATTCATCTACTTGGTGTAATTAACAGTGCTTCAAAAGTTTCTATCTGTGGTTTTAGTGGAGTTTCTTAAGAGAATTGGAATATTAATTACAATAGAAAGGAAAGGAGAAATACCTAACATTCCTTTCAGAAAGAAATAGTTGTTTAATAATAATAAAATTTTCAATACCAGTTGAATAGAGAACAGTTTCAATAAAAAAACACTTGAATACGACTGTTCATTTCGATTTTGAATTAAAAAAAATATTTAGTGAATTAAAAGGTTATTTCTAGTAATGTTCAACTTTTGAGCGTAACTCCATATATTGGAATTGTGTACGCTTATAAGGAATTCAGGAATACTGATATTTTATTGTATGAACTGTTAGTCATGAAACCATGGAATACCGAAAAGCGAACGTGGGTCTGATTCGATGATTTTAGGAAATGGATTTGCTCTCAAATCTAATTACTCTCCCAGACGACCTGATCAGGTTTTGAGGCGATAAATTCTACCGCTGCTTATTCAGGGTTCAGTAAGATCTGAAGATCCCAAACAGTATCACTAAAAGTACTCAGATATTGTGAAAGAGATCAGGTCGGGAGATCTGAAAGGCCAATCCATCCATCCTTCGAATGCCTTCATTCTCAAGAGAAATTTCAATTCGTTGGCATCGAAAGAGTCCTTTTCCACAATTCTGCCTTATTCCTTAATTCCTGCTTTTTTCTTTCTTTCAGATGAAACAATATCAAGATTCAAATGCTTTTCGGGCTGAGCACCATTGTATTTACTGTGAAATAGAGAAACATATCGTAAGTACGAAACCTACACAAAAGAAACGAAAACTGAATCCAGTGATGAAAAGATTTAGAAACTTACAATTAACTTATTATTTATTAATATTAAACAAAAGCAAACAAACAATCTATTAAAAGAAAATATCTTCAAGAAAAATTTTCGATAACAAAGTGCTAAAAAAAAGTAGTAATTAAAAATAAATCTACGTTCAAGTTTTTAATAGACTGTGACGATCTCGGTCTTTTATATAGTAAGAAAAGTTTCAAACTTAATATTTTATAAACGAAATTTTTTACAATATTATCTTACAGTCTATTTAAAACTTGAATATAAATTTATTTCTAAATATTAACACAGCTTCTGATCTCATAAAAAAAAAAACCCTAACTTGATGGTTTCGAAATTGAAGGAAAATGTTTCTTATCAGTTTATCTTGTGTTGAAGAGGATTAGGCTTAAAATTTAGATTCTATTAAATTTAGAAATAAATCTTTTCTCACTTCAAAACCTATATTAAAAAAATGAATTTAAACTAAACTAAAATAAAGCTAATGAAGGGCAACAATTAAAAATGATGAATCAATTAATTTCAAAGATTGCAAGTGATTCTTTTACAAGTGATTTTCTCTATTGACGCTTCTCTATCGATTGCATCTCACTAATTTTTCTGTATTATTTCTTTCTTAGATTTCACAAGCGCTATTTAAAATGCTCCCGAGTGAAAGGTGGGCGACCGTCGGACTGTCCATCCCATTCCTTCTCATTGGCTATTGGAAAATCCCAGTTATTCTGTGCTACCCTTGCTTTGCTTGAACGCAATCTACTACATTGTTCAAAATCTTTAATCTTGATGTAATTATTAGTATAAGATTAATTCACACGCCAACAAGAAACTACTAAGTATTCTTGCCATGATCGTACCCTCAATAAATGAAAACCTACAGTTTTTGACTATAAATGATTTTTCAAATGAAGATCTTTACTTATTGATTCAGATGTGACCAAATATCAATAAGAAACTGAAACGATGATGAGTATGTCTAAACAAAATGACTTTGGAGAAAGAATCCCTTTGGGTTTGTCTTCAAAATTCTTGCAATTCTTTTCTTTACATTTCAGACTCATAAAGAGATCCATGTTTTATTTATCATTTCATCATTAAGATCTTTTATTTGTTCTTTCTTTTCTTATGTAAATTACAACTGAATATTTACAAGTAATTATCATAAACTCAGGAAACACATTCAAAGAAGAAGAAAAAAAAACTACATCAATTTCTCCAAAGATCTTTTTTTATTTTTAAATTCCCTTTAAGTGATGGATTAACTTTCAGATCTCAATTGTTGTTAATTGTACCAAAAGAGATTTGAAATGGACGCCCAACATTAATTTCTGCTCGGATCCAATGACGTGAAAATCAATGGCGTTGATGCAATGAATGTTTGAGATTCTCTTAATTAGCGATGAAGACGGAAAATTGCAACAACCCCTTATTAAAAACACATTCAATGTCTGACTTTATTTAGAAAGTAATTTCTTAAGGCTCTGAATAAAGTCACATCCTTTCTATAAATTCCTCTTCATTTTAAAGTGCTCTAGAAGTTTCTATATATAAATTTTGTTACATATAAAGTTCTGTAAATACTTTATTAAAAAAAAGATAATATTTTTATCTGGTAACTCTTCTTTACTAAGCTATAATAGTAATGAGGGTTATTTTTTAAATATTAAAATTATTGAAGAAATACGTTAAAATACTTTATACGGAGTTATAATGACTGGCAGAAATCGTTCAAAGGCAACAATAACTGTAGACTTACCAAGATATAAAAAAAAATATATATTTAAATTTCAAACGTAAGTTTTTTTTTCTTTGAAAATTTTTTTTTTCCATATACTTGTTTTTGCTTTAAAATGTTTACAAACAGCTTTATTATATATTTCCAACATCACACCAAATTTAAATGTAAAAAAAAAAACTACATTTAATACTAAAAAGCAAATTTTTAAAAAGATTACGTCTTTTCTTTTTCAAGCCTAAAATAACAATAAGTTGAAGAATTGTTCTTCAACTTATTGTTATTTTAGGCTTAAAAAAGAAAAGACGTAATCTTTTTGAAAATTTGCTTTTTAGTATTAAATGTAGTTTTTTTACATTTAAATTTGTGATGTTGGAAATATTTAATGGTAGAGGCTGTAGAAGGAGGGATCTACAAAAGAAATATGGGAGCTTTATTATATATTTTGATAGAAAGTGATTACAATGGCAGAGGATTTATTTCGAATCAGCGAGCAGTCCCTGCTCCAACACAAAATTGTAAGGCAAGGCAGCGAAAGATGCATTAGAAAATTCGTACATGTAGTGGAACAGTCATGATTAAGGCAAGATATTGTCGTTCTCGTAGTTTGATGACACGTAAATGAGATACGTGGTTTAATGCATTGGAGTATCCTGGATTACGGAATAGGGGAGATTATGAAGATTCAACCAAACAAAAAAAACCGTCGTGTCTTTTGCCGGGAGGAGGGGTTCCCATTTTCGCATGCATTGGGGGGGGGGAGGTTTGTAACCCTCCCTCATTACAAAAGTAATATAATGACATGAAGTGCATTCTGGCTCGAAGCAGTATCAGTGAATGCATAGACATTTCCTTTTTCTTTGCATCTATATCCATATCTACGTCCTGAGTACAAGCAATACAAACCATCTCTATTCGGTGTTATTTGTTGATGAATAGATTAAAATACGTCCTTTCTTTGACCCTGACAGTAGACCGTCAAGGACACATGGCTGTCGGATGCTAAGAAGGAACGGCTGGTGATCAGATCAAGTCACGTGACATTCCTCTATCGGAGATACGTCTTTATGATGTTGGAAGCTGAAATGCCAAACTACAATCTTCAGTTTTATACGGTGCGAATCCTACAACAGTTCGTTAAGGTTCGTGCAATTTCTTTTCTATTTTGGCCTTCACGAGATCTATCGTCTATTGTATCAGTCAGGGTCTCGCTATCAGTTACTAAAGATAAAGACAGTGAAGCAGCTCCGAAGGCGTTTATTGGTAAAAGGAGTCTTTTCAAGTTATATTCACAGTAAGTTGGTAATCATAAACAGTCAATAGTTTAAATTTACTAAAATTTTACTATAAAAAAATACAATTATAGACATTTGGGAATTGCTGAACATTGGGAAATTTCCAACCATATGTATTACTGTAATGGAACTTTGTGATTACAAAATGATCCTTATTAATAGTGTTGACAATGTTGATTGATAGAAAAATTACTAGTTTTCTAAGGCAATAAAGCTTAATTTGAAAAGTGATATTAACAAAACACAGTAATGGACTTAAAAACTCAGCAACAGGTTTTTAATTCATTTAATCAAGATTTAATCCTTTAAATACCAAGTAAAGAAAATTAAGAAAAAAAAAATAGAAAAACAGCGCGATTATATAATGAAAATGAAACTTGGATAAAATGAAGTTAAAAGCGAAGTTAGGGTGTCATATAGCTTCAAATGTCATACAAATCAGCTGTAAGACAAAACGGGCTGTTTCTCAATTCATCAATTCGTTTTTTGGGAGGTATGAAATTGCAGATGTGCTGTAATTAATTCCATACTTCATTTAACTGATAACTTAGGTGAAGACTATGAAGCAGGTCGAAATTAGATGAAGGAGCAAGATGGCTGAATACGAGTTCTTCTATTGTCCACAAACTGTGAAACCAATTTCAAAATAGACAATCAGCTTCCCTAAGACATATAGGATTACAATTTCCGCTGCCATTCGATCAGATGCTGCTATCCCAACAAAGCTGCGATCTGCCTTAGTTGCAGCAATAGAAAACTTGGTATCTGGTTCCATTATGAACAGAAAGAACTTCACGAAGGAGATATTTATGCTAGGCACTTAGAAGTCTGATAAAGCTACCCTATCTTCACGTCTGAAGTGAGCAAGACTTCATGCCGTTTCATCTGAAAACCAACAGAGGTCGGTACTATTAATAAATAAGTCCAGATTTGCTTAGCAGAGGACCTGCAGGCGTTCTTCGATCTGGAGAGAACAAGAGACACTTTATCATCTCCTAATATCTGTGAAAGGGACAGTGACGTATCTCTTTAAATGGAAGCGCAGACCTTAGATGCTTCCAAGAGGAAACATCAATGTTACTTGATATAGGAATGATGTCCTAGACTTTTATTGTTGCCCTTCCGCAGGAGATACATTTCCCCTCTGTAACGATAATGCACGTCCACATCGACCTAGGTTGTAGATCATTATATTCAAGAGAAGATAGTCAGGTGTTAATCCTATCGTTTACGATGTTCTCTAGTTACTACCGTCAATCCTTCCTTCTCAAGACTTTAAGAAGGAGCTAAGAAGCATTTTTAAAAGAACAATAGTCCTAAATATCTACTGAATTTCTAGATAGCAATATATGAAACATTGCTTTAAAGCCTGCATTAATATTAGGATACTTTGGCTATTTAATTTGAACAAATTCTTTTTGATCTGATTCGATATCTGTCATTGTTGAAGGAAATCAGTTTCATAAATATTTCTGAGTTGTTAACTGAAGTAACTTTCAGGTAAATTCATCCCGTATTTTTTAGGTTTTTCTCGATATTTCGGCTTTTATCTTAAATAATGGAAGTCAGTTTACTTAACAATTTTTTTTTTCTTTTTAGTGTGTATTTCGATAAATTATCGAAGCTTTCTTTATTTGAGATTCCAATAATACTTATATTAATTAATAATCAAGAAATAATTAAGATTTCTACTTATATTAATTAATAGTCAAGAAATAATTCAACAAAAGAAAAAAAATCTCAAGTCTATGATATTTAATTAGTGCTTTGGTTGATTAATTATCTTATTCTATTTTCTTTTTGTTTCTTTGATTCTCTTATTTTTAAAATTAGTTTGTTCCGAAATTTACTTCATTTGAATGATTGTCATAACAATCCCATATCACAGAGAGAGAAAATTGAAAAAGAATAATCTATTTTTTTTCTTTATGATATAAAAAGAAAAATAAGAATAAAAAATATGTAATGTATTATTAAAAGATAAGTATATTAAAGATTTATTTTAATATTTATTTTTAAAATTTCAGGATTTTCGACGATTTTCTGATTTGACTGAATGTTCGAATCTAGTGTAGGCTTATCCTTCTGAATCAGAGTTTAGTTCCTGATTAAAAATTAAATCGATTTCAGACGGATAAGTTATAACTCTTTAATTCTGTTCCTTTATGTGTTAATGGACGAAGCTTCAGTCAACTGAAATTCAAAGCATGATTTGCACTTACATTTATCAGAAAAATCCATCCAATAATTTGAAGAATGCGATTTTTATTGGATCTAGTTTCGCTATAAAAGATTGCTTATTAAGTAGAGCGAAAAGAGACGTGCTATTGCATTCGACGGCAATGACATTTCCCTGCATCGATTTCAAATTTAAATTCTACGAGAGCTACTTTTGGTCTTCGCCTTTCGTTATGAGTTTAGTTGTCATTCAGAGCATGCGCGGAACAAAAAATGTGTAAACATGGACGCCATATTAGAACGAACGCCACTCCAACAGGACATTAAAAAGAGTTCTTCAAATACTTTTGGATATGTTAAATTTCACATACAGAAAAGGATTTCTATGTAACAGATAATAAAACAATGAAATATTAAAAAATACAAAGAATATTCTACTTGTGAAATTGATTTGGAAAAAAAAAGAAATATAAGATCTTTATATTTTCTGTTAAGCCTAACAATGAGACTTCTCTCATAGCAGTTTTGCTCATAAATGATTCTCCAAAAACTTTTACTATTGTCACTGACGCATTTACAATAGAAGTTTAAAAATTATTATTCTGAGCTGCCTAGACGTGAAATGCTAGGATAAATGTCTGAGATGCTGGAAGATCTGAAATTCCCAATGCTTCACTAAGAAGTTTTATAATAAAAGGAATGACCAAATAGAAATTGTTCAGTATTTTCTGAGAATATATATAAAAAAAAAATAACCAAATCTAACATATTTATTTATCATGAGCACAAGTACCATGATGAAGAATTTGATTAATAAAATTATATAAAAAAATCCTATCTGTTTTTTAAAGCAGAAAATATTCATTATAAAAAAATATTCATTTCAGTCCAAAAAAAAAATAATTAAAAATTTGTTTAAAACTTTGATTTTGTTTTGGAACAACGTTAAATAAATAAAAACCAATTCATGTCATTTTATGCTAAAAGCTAGATAAATAATTTGTGGAATTCATTCCTTAATATCAACAGAAGGTTCTTCAAAACAGAAGCATTGGTTTCCTAAACAGGAACTGAAATAATTATTTAAAAAGATTTCTTATCCATTCTGATCTTCATAAAAAATTTCAAATCGAGGTGAAGAAGAGTCAATAAATCGTTTTGTTTCTTTTAAAGTTTCCTTGACACGATTCTCTTTTTCATCTGAAACAATTCTCTTAATGCTGTATGTCTAAAATGGCAACCATTTCACGTAGAAAGTTTAGTTTGTTATTTTTTGGCTGGTGATTACAATAAGATAAGTAGTTTCTCGAACTCACAAAATTATTATTCAATTAGAAAAAAAACAATTTCTCTATCAGGTTCAAATTCATAATTACAATGAATGTACATCATCTGTGATCTAATAAATTGTAACTTACTCATTGCATCGATAGAGTTCGAATTTCTCTGCATGCCATTGATAAATACATTCACTTGACTTTGTAAAAAAAGCCAGATCAGTGACTATGTTAGCAATTCGTCTGAGTCGCCTTCATTGACTTTTCATTTATAAGAAACAGTTTATCTTAAAAAAAAATACCGTTTAAGAACAGAAAATGAATTGTGCTGTTTGTTAATAAATTTTAAATTTAATACATAAAAAAGGATGTCACTGATTTCTAAAAAAGAAAAAAAGAAAAAAAAGAAAAAAAGAAAACTCATATTAAAGAAAATAAAATTATAGATTTTATATTTACTAATGAAAGAAGTCTGAAGAATTTTAAATAAATGAGAAAACAGTTTATTCTTTTTACTATGTATTTCCTATGTTTACTTCATAAGAAAAAAGAAACCGAAGGAATTACTCAAAAGATTTGAACTAAAATCTTGTTACACTTCATGAGAAACATAAACAATTACTGTTATATTATTATTATCATCTCAATTATACATAAACAATTACTGTTATGTTATTATTATCATCTCAATTATACATAAACAATTACTGTTATGTTATTATTATCATCTCAATTA
>JAFIDM010000002.1:75810887-75821369 GCA_023159025.1 Thereuonema tuberculata | reverse complement strand
ATTATACATAAACAATTACTGTTATGTTATTATTATCATCTCAATTACTGAATTCAAGACTATATTATTTCCATTCGTTCTGTGTATGTTTTCGAAAAACGAATCAACAGAATAAAATGATATCAACATTTATAAAAAGTTTTGAATTCTTTCTTAGAAAAATGACTGTAGATCAAATCGAAGTACAATTTAATATCTTCTAAAATGTTTTCCTCAAACAGAATGGACCTGTTTTTTGAATCTTAGTTATTAAATAGAAGATAAAGAAATATTTCTGGGAAAACAGATTCCTCTTTTAAAGTAGCCGATGGGGAAACATTTCACAAGAAAGGAATTAGTAGAAAAGAATCAGGATTACATTTCGGAGACAATTCTTAAACCACTGCTAATATTTTCTTTACTTATCATGAAATCCACACAAAAAAGAAGAGTCCGCATACTTCTTAAAAGACTCTGAAAACAAATTATTGAACGTTTCTCATTATAAGTAAAAACTTAATTAATAATTATCTGGTTTTTAATGAAGTAACAAATAAAGCTAACATGAATGTAATTTGTATGTTTTGTACCATTAGCCGAAGGAATTTCTTTTGACAAAGAAATATTTCAGCTCTGAAATAGAGAAACTGTGCTATCATTCCATCTGCTTCTTAATAGAAAATATTGTATTCAATAGATGAATCAACTTCTTGTGCTTATTTAATTAAACTTTGTTTGTTTGTTTGTTTGTTTTTTGTTTACATGCAATCACTGTTATTTTATTCACTTCATGTTGACTTTTTTTTTTCTGTTAATCAGCACCTGGAAATGCATAGATCAACGAAGGAAATCGTGTAAAAGGAGGATTTTGTCTTCGTTATTGAAAAACAAAACAAAACCAGCGCTTCAAATAAAAGTTGAAAGGTCAATTGTTAATTGGACTAATTCTCTTTCTTCTGAAGGTATCTTAGCGAGATCCCAGTGCCAGAGGCTTTCAAAAATTATCGAAGAGAGTTGAGTCATCAGTGGAGGATCCTTAATTATCAAAGAATTATAATTAGATCAGCTTTCATTAATTCTGATTAAGATGAGAAAGAAAAACCTATAGTTCAAATGCATCTTAGATTTACATTAGCCCTAATGAGTCTGAACTGGATTCCGTGTGTTTCCAATTAAATGCTCACCCCACCCCCCATCCAACGTTCAAAGCAGTTTTTGCTAATTTATGAAAATTCCTAATTCATAACCGAGTTCAAGCCAACAACGAATCCAACACAGAAAAAGAATTAATCCAAGTAAAAACGAAGTAAAAACTACAAAGAAAAAAAACTGTTTTCAATTAGTTATTCCATTAAGTTACTTTTTGATAACAATATTACGGTGCCTTAGTAGAGGTATTTCTTAATTTCCAAGAACGAGAGGTAAGAAGTAAGTAAAAGAAGACGTTCCAATTGTTGATCTCTTCTTTATATAAGAATCGAATGACTTCGATAAGAACCAGGAACTCATAATTACATTGCTTTACATCAAGTTAGAGATTCTAAACAGATAAATTTAAATAAAATATTTCTAAAAAAATATATCAGCCATTGAATCTGAAACGATAGTAAATATTTACTTGAATTGCATCTTTCATTTAATTTCATGCCTTCTTTCTGAAATTACAAAAATGATAGAAACAATGATACAGAGAAATGCAACTCCGAAATTAATATTGGAATAATTTATTTTATGCTATTTTTATTGAAAAACACTTTAATTCTCTTACAATTTCCTCACGCGAATACCAGCTAACCCTCATTACTCGATACAAATTAAATATTAACCTACACAATTTATAAACATCACGAAACCACAACATCCAATTAAAAAAAATATGTTCCCATATATTCACTCTTAAGTTTTTAATATCTTTAATAAGGATTTTACATAACAAAATTAAATTTAAATTAAAGCTTTTCAGTATTTTCAATTTTTCATCTTTTCTTTTTTTGAAATTGTTCAAAATTAAATTGCTAAGCATTGCTAGCCTTTACGATCTCCAATAAGAAAATTAGCAATAAAATTATTAAGTGGAAGCACCACAAAAGGTTTATCCACAAAGACCCTTTATACGAGAGGGTCGCTGCTGGACTGTAATTAACTGTTATATTTATATTTTATTTATTATTTATATTAAATTTATATTAAAATTAACATGAATATATTAATTATATATTAATCTTAAATACTGCAAAATCTTTGATCTAATTAAATAAATAATAAACAACATCATAACTAGCAAAATACCCGTTCTTCGTACGGGTTACAATGGGTGAGAAAAAAATTGAAATTATGAGATCACTTCGAAACTTTCCCAGTTGATATAAAAATCACGTGATAGGTACAAAGTAATGTAATATTTGAATTTTGTAACTCGAGATCCCTAGTTATGAAATTAATATCGAGATCGGAGAATTATCGGATCGAACTTAGGCCTTCCCACCACTTTCTCCTCTTCTCCACATCCCTATCACTTCAAACCTTCCCCAGTTCAGAAAAACTCATGTAATCATTACAAATCTTATCTATTCCGAAAACCCCTTAGAAGTATCCTTCAGGAATATTTGCCCATCGCCTCACCGCCCTCCCTTTTACACACCTTAGGTTTCCTCCCCGTTCTAATTTGCCTTCATGTTAATATTTGATGTTATTACGCACAACAATATTTTAGTTCCAATTGTCGCCACCAAGTTAATCTGTGGCGCTATTATGCACAAGAATATTTTAGTTCCGATTGTTGAATAACAATATTTTTGTAGTTCCAATTGTCGCTTCCAGGTGCATATGTGGCGCTTTCAAGAAAGTTGTCCTCCACTCACGTTTACATCCCTTAGGATGCGAATATCGAAAATTCATCGAATACGGGTCTTGATTTTGGAAACAACACTTAAGTCAAATTTCATGTTTCTAACTCAAACGGTTTCCGAGATACGCATACCTTTCACGAAAGTTGTCCCCACCGTTTACACTTCTAGGATGCCAATATCGAAAATTCGATCTTCACAAAGAACACTCATATCAAATTTCGTATTTCAAGCACAACCGTTTATGCATAACCTTCAAGAAACTTCAACCGCTTCCCCCCCCCCCCAGTTTACATACCTTTGGGGTAGCATTTTTAAAAACACTTTCTTAGTGAGCGTCTACGTAATAGGAGGAACCTATCACGAAAATTTCAATATGTTCTAGATTGAGTGGTTTAGGCTGTGCGTTGAAGAGTGTGTCACTGATTGAGTCAGTCAGACAGTGGGTTTTACCTTTTATAGGTATAGATATAGGAATGCTTTTTCATACCGACTCATATCTAATTCTCCTATTTCGTACATAGCCAAGAAACTTGAAATTTGACAATTCTTCCTTGGGTTGTACCTACTTGAAAAAAGGAAGCTATCGGATTTTGATTAACCATCCTTCAGGGATTGATAAGGATTTAGGAGAAATCCTTAGGAGAAATCCCTAAATTAGCGCCCTGGTGGCGAAAATTGAAACTAGTATATTTTTTTGCATAATTCTCTTCCCCATCCTGTACTAAAAGTGATCAGGAAATTTGGCGTTAAGTGTTGTCAAAATCGAAACGATATTTTTGATATTCGGATTCTAGTAGATGTAAACGGAAGAGACAATGTTTTTGAAGGGTTTGCATATATCCAAAACCGCTTGAGATAGAAAAACGAAATTTGGCATGACTGTTCTTTGTTAAAATTGAAAAGATACGTAGTCGACGAATTTTTGATATTCGGAACCTAAGGGATGTAAACGGGGGTAGGGTGAATACTGCATATCTTCGAAACTGCTTTAGATGGAGTGTACTTTGTCGGAAATGAAAAGATGTCGGATTGCAAAATAAGGACATAACATTAATTTGTAATGATCACGTGATTTTTTTTACCAACCGGAGAAGGTTTGAAGTGATAAAGCTGGAGAAAGACAGAAAGGGATGAGAAGTCTTACATTTTCCGATCTCGATATTTACTTCATATCTAGGGATTTTGAATTTCAAAATACAAAGATAACATTATTTCGTACCTATCATGTGATTTTTTTACCAACTGGGAAAGTTTCGAAGTTATCTCACAATTTTCATTTCTTTCATCCGCATCAGGACATCTGTTTTTGACGTACGAAGCACTGCTATTTCAGCTAGTATGTATAGATAATTAGGGTGCAAGGAAAGTCCTAAAATCACCCAAATAACTTTTTAACAAAGATAGTCTTAGGGAAGTTAGGAAAGCGACAATGCGCTATCAGATGAGACTGATGGCAGCGCCCGTAGCGACAAAATGTGAAAGTTAGTAACCCCATCGCGGAAAGTATAAGAGATACCGAAAAAATAAAAGAGAAAGTAATAGAAAAGTTATAGAAAATGACATTTTACAGAAAAGAATCGTGCAATTAGAAGACAGTTGATGTCGCGAGTATACGACTGCTGCAACGGTGCATTTATTTCCTGTCGACACCTTCGGAGAGATAGTAATCGGTTATGGTGGTCAAGTAGAATGGCCTCCACGATCACCCGACCTGATTCCAATGGATTTCTTTCTCTTGGGTTATTTGAAAGAGAAAGTGTACACAAGATCTGCGATCTAGAATAATTGCTGCTTGTGAGATCTTCACACCCACAATTCTAGCGAACGTGCATCAGGAAATTCTTTTCCGCATACAAATGTGCATTGCAGTAGACGGTGGGCATATCAAATACGCTCGACGTTAAACTGTACGTACTGTTTTTGCATTAAGTGACATTCAGAAAATTTAGCATCTATCGCTTTCTACTTGTATGATTCTTTTCTGTAAAATTTGATGATGCAGTACAATTTTCTCATTTATTTTTTTCTGTCATAGTTTCTCATAGTTTAAGTTCCACATTTTGCCTCTGGGGAGCTGCCGTCAGTCTCATCTGATAGCACATGATCGCTTTCCTATCCCAATACATACTTCCCTACCTCTAGCTATCTACGTTCAAAAGTTATTTCGATGAATTAAGACTTTCCCATTGCACCATATAAATATACATATATATATATTTACAAACTCGTACAAAGTGTTCATAATTAAAGTTCGCATTTCGAAAGGCTATAACTGGAGAACCAATCAGCGGAACTACTTCATATTTCATATGAGGCGATAAAATTTTGTTTGGGACAAAAAAAAAAAACCTTTCGAAATTGGCCACTAGCCGAACTGTAGTGTAGTGGATACACATGATTCGTTGTGTGTTACACATGTTCGATTTGGTTTCCCCTGGTATCGGCAACGTACTGAAATCGCAAAATCGCATGCTCAACCACAGCACATTGAGTGTTGCTCGTAATGTTGTACACATAACGTGTAATGCTGGTCTTCAGGTGACTTAAGTTGGCTAGTTATTCACGATAGACAAGGCCTTTGAGATGCCGCCACAGCTAAAAGTCGTAGGGGTTGAGATCCGGCTGTTATACGAAAATTCTGTCGTCGGTAAAAGTAGCCCGAAGCAATCACCTACAGAGGTACCATTCACATGAATTTGCATCCAGACATTGACACTTTAAGTGTGGGAATCATCTGTTTGGCTAACAGAGATGCATAACGCTTTCCAGGAACTGTGCACGTATTTCTTTTTTTTTTTTTTCTTTTTTTTTTGCGTCAAACAAAATTCCATCACCACGGACGTCCTCATGTGAAATATCAAATCGTTCTGTGATTGGTTCTCCAGCTTTTCAAAATGTGAACTTTAATTATTAACCAAATGTACATTAGGAATTAAGCGGTGAGACCGTAGAAGAAATGTTTGGGTGATAGAGCAAATCATATTATTAAAAATGTTCAGAAGCTCAAATGGAATTGGGCTGGCCATGTAACAAAGCATAATGATAAATAGATGATCAACAGAAATTCTAAATTGGATTCCAAGGAATGAAAGGAGGCCGAGAAAACGTCCACAGGGTAAGTGGGTGGAGGAAATTTAAAGATTTGTTGGACTCGAGTGGAAGAGACAAACTTTCAACCAAATGAACCAAAAAAAAACCTTCATCCTGCAGTGAATTTAAAAATGGTTGATGATGATGATTTAATTTGGTTTGATTTATTTAATTTATTTAATTAAACCAAAGGAGAAAATTAATATTTACACATTTAAATATTAATTTCTATATGATATTAACAATTATATACACATGTATGGTACTTTAACATATTCTAAAGTTAAATACTGGAATATTGCAAATATTAATTTTCCCCAAAACTTTGGCTTAATCAAAAATTAAATAACTAATTAGCTTCAAAATACAATCATAATTTATGTAACTAAAATCTTCTTCCCACAATAATATTGTTATAATGACACGTCGAAGGCTTCAATTTCGTATCAGAATATAAAGGTTGTGGAGAATTTTCGCCTTCGCTCCTATCCTTCATTCTCCTCTTCTACTATTCCTTCCGTCTCGGTTTAAAATGACGTTAGTTTCTCCTGTGAATCTAGGAATGTTCTTCCCGTGAGAATTTAGAATGAGATAGAACACAGAAGGCTAGTGTCAGGGAGCCAATTGACAATTGCCAAAAAAACAGGAATCTTTACTAAACCACAATGAAATTTACCATAATGTAAGTAAGTTGCAATTAATAAATAATACAATTTTAAATAACATCCTAAAATGAAATACAGTAGAACCCCGATTATCCGCGAGAGCCGCGAATTTTTTTTTTAATTACGAATCTCAAAAAAATCAATTTTAATCCAAGCCAACAACAGGGAAAGTACAATAGGTCCTACAGTGCGAAGGTCGAAAATTACTGACAGGTTTATTGTGCATCGTAATCCTATAGGCCTTCTCGGAATTTGTGGACGAGTGGCAGGCTCTTACTCTGCAGAAAGGTTTCTGCTGTACTGTATATATTTTAAAAGTTTTACATATTATGTTTTTTGTACAATAAACCGTAGTTTTTAATGGTGAAATATTTTTTTTTCGTGTTTACACCTCATTTTTAGTCTTTTTTTCGGGTTATCCGCGATTTTCGTTATCCTCGAAGCCCTTATCCCCAATTCCGTGGATAATCGGGGCTCTACTGTACTAATAAATATAGTTTAATTTATACGTAAATTGCAAAATACAGTAAAACACAAATAAATATTCTCAATCGCTGAAAATAAAACTTTTTATTAAGAGTTAAAAAATGTAAAGACTTTAATTTTACAAAGTAAAAAAAAAAATCTGTGACACTAATAAATCTCAGAATGTATTCTGTTTCTACGAAGGATATGAAAATATAAGTTATGATCACAGTTTCTCGCTTTCTTTTTCCTTTGTACAAAGAATTAAGAGCTATAATTGAAGATTCTTCTGTCTTATCTTACGGATAAATAATACTAATATTAATTCGTGAACTAAGATTTTACGTGTACTGCATAACTTTAGGAACAAAAATAGAGTCATACACCTGCAGAAATTAATTAGCGTATTTATAGAAAGTAAATGGTTACAACGTTTCGCCATCGAGAGATAGCCTTTTCAAGTAAGAGAATACAAAAGCCAAGATGAATTTATACAAAAATTAAATCACGGAAGAACTTAAGTTGATAGTGCGCATGCGGGATACATGACGTCAGTGAAGCTCCATGCGACACCCTCTCTCGGAAGACTCCTGCAGTAGGTCAGTTCTTAAGATCTGTTTCTATTGACAATCTGTTCATTTATTTATTTCCATATTACCATTCAGTGATTGATAAAGATACCATGCGAATTATTCGCACGGGTTAACCTATTTATAAAAAGGTAGAAGGCGCCATCTATTGATAATGTGTTTAACTAATATGCACGACAGCTTTGTAGTTGTTTATTATTTCTCAAAGGTGGTTTTTTGCTGCGAATTATTCGCACGGGTCAACTAGTCTTCAATAATGTAAATTTATTGATCCACTTATAAAATTTCCAATTATCATTATCACTGTTCTAACCAAACTGAAGGTAATAGTAAATAATACCACATTGGTTAGAACAGTGGTAATGATAATTGGAAATTTTTTAAAGTGGATTTTATAAAGTTTACTAACTTTCTTTTAATACTCACTGCTATTTGGAGTCATTTATGAATAAATACATCCATGAAAATAAATACCGTAATCTAATCTTTAAAGTTCTCAGATCAGACTTTATTTTTGAAAATACGTTTTGAGGATTCAAAAAGTTCGACAAAAAATCTACTATTTTACTCCGAAATCCTCAATTAATTTCGCAACCTTCCTTGTGTTCAAATGACACGATCATTATTTTCATCATTGACTGAAACTGTTTGATCGTAGGATTTGCTCTGTCCTCATTTTCATCACTAGTTTCGTCATTGTTTTAGAGCAAGTTTTAAGTGATGAAACAGAAGCAAGTTAATGATCAGGGAACTTCAATGATTAAAACAAAGACGGAAATATGTTCCTGTGATTTAGACATTTACATGTTTATTAGCTAAAGTTTATTCAAAAGCACAATTTTTTTAGACACTGAAAAATTCCGTCCTCAATAATTCAATTTAATCAAAAGATTAGGATCTAAGTAAAAAGTCAATAAAGTAATCTTGATATGATATTAAATATTATAAATATCAAGATTACTTTATTAACTTTTTTAATAATGATATTGTATAATTATACATAAAAAATGTTATACATATTATACATCGTAACATTAAAAAAAAAAATTATTTAATAACCAGTTGTCTTTTTGAAAAGAAATTTTATCATTAAATAATTAGTCCGTCTATTAAGTCGCAAATTGCTATTTAGTTAAATAACTAATTCTTTTAGTTAATTAAAATACAAATTGATGATTTTATATTTTAACTCAACAAAAATACCAACCAAACAATGAAGCAGCAATTTTTTAATCTCTTTTGGTGATCAGCTTTTGTTATTGTACAGGTTGAAATTTAAAGCGGCTGCAGGAAATGACTTGGCAACGGAATAGCGAAGTGCTTTTCAACATAATTATCCAGTAGCGACCATTTTTCCAAGCGGTTGCCACAGATTCCATTATTCAGGGCATTAACAAAATCAGCGGTAGTTCCTACTCCTCATATAGGATTCAGAGAAAAACATATACCTACATTTCAAAACCCCTTCGTATTTTTCCTTCCACTTTGTAATTATTGGAAATCGAGTGGGATTTATCTGAAGGGTGCTGCCGTGCGGAAGGCAGTCTAATAAACATAGCATCCCTCTTAATTTGACTCTTATTAAAAGCGACCTTTCATGAATCCTATGGACCAAAAGCAACGAGATTCCTTCAGATATTTTCCGAAACTCGACGAAAGATGCTTCGTATTTCGAATGATAAACAACGAACGGAGAAAAGGAGAAAAAAAAAATGGAAGAAAATTCAGTTTTCTCAAGAGATCTCTCTCGTCTTCCTCGGCATTAATTAAATGAAAGTCAAAAAGTAAGTGAAACACTTGAAGAAAAGCTCCAGTGAAGACATTGCTGTGTTGTTCAAGTGTTGACAGAAAGAAAAAAAAAGAAAGTCTGGAATAAAAAAGAAATAAAAGACACAAATAATGAGACTCTCCTTCAAACTGAATCAAACGAAAAACACTAATCCTATTTTTAAGATCAAGTCAAAGCTTGGGTTTTCGGGGGAAAAAAAAAAAAAAAACTCGTTAAAAAAGATAATTATGTGGTTTTTGAACTAGAAAATAACATTTTAGCAAAGATAGATTTCTTTTTACCTTTCGTAGTCAACAAATCTAACTAATTCCCTTTGGCATCAGAAAGGTCATTAGATGAAATAATTTACGTATTACGAGGCTTCAAAATACAGGGTTAGTCAAAATGAATAGGACAAAAAGAAAACTATTTTTAGACGAATGTATTGCGCCATTTTGAAAACAGCGTCTCCTAGCGGCATTAACGTACATGTGTGTTGCGAAATACAACTTTGATAGTTTATCTGTCCATACGTAGCTGTAGTTTCGTTACAATAAACATACATTCGTCTAAAAATAGTTTTCTTATTGTCCTATTCATTTTGACTAACCCTGTAGTTTAAGTTTTATTAATTTTAATAGTTTAAAGTTTAAATACCACCCCTCTAAACAAAAATAAAGACTATTTTCCTAGATAAATTATATTTCTTCCAAATGCTTTCAGTTTCATTATTTCTCTTAGAATAATTAAGGTTTTAGAACGATATTTGTTAAGGGTGATTGAAATTATTTCCAATACAGATGCCAGGTTGCACCAAACTACCTGCGATCTTCTTCCGTATACGAAATCGACGATCAGCTAAAACTCGCAGTCATGATCTTTGTGTGTTGCACAGAATGTGGCCACATTGATCGCTAGTTCTCAAAAAGCGGAAATACCTTATTCGTTGTAAGGAAAACATTGTTTCCAATTTAATCAACAAATGTGGTTCGTATTTTCAATCGTCATGAAAATTAAAGGAAAATTAATTGTAACGAACGCTTCCGTTACCCGCGCTGCGCTTTTATCCTCTCATC
>JAFIDM010000002.1:75790853-75810877 GCA_023159025.1 Thereuonema tuberculata | reverse complement strand
GCTTAGGGATGCATCAGATGGCGAGCGCCCTAAAACAACACGTGACATAATAAAGTCAACCAATAATTTTTAAAATTAAAATTTATTAAACAACAATGAATGAGACCAAATTGTTTACCAAGTGACATTCTGGAACAACTGTTTCAAGCTCTTTGGCGATCATCAGTCAGGAGCAATCAACAGTAAATAAAGAGTCTCGGCACTGAGGCTAATAGGAATAATCGCCTGAATCACAGTGGTGCCTCAATATTGAACAAAATTGATCTTAAATGGCAAAAGAATAGTAATGATATATATTGAATAGGATATATATTGTTATAGAAAAAATGGCAATGCATTATTGTGCATTGAATGAATGCAAACAATGGGAAGTGAAAAGACAATATAGCGAACAAGTGATTACTCTTTTTAGAAGGAGGAGATGAATCAAATATGGAAGCGGATTAAAGCTAAGCCAAAAGAAATTAAAAGATCTCTTTTACATCAAGTGGATGTTCAAGATGGAAAAGAATCAGCGATCAAGATTAAAATAGGAACAATTCCCAATAAATGATTATTGATTAAATTGAACTCCGAATCTTAAAGAAACAAACTCCGTGTTCGATGTTAGGAAGGATTTCATGTGTGCAATTAATAGCTACGTAAAGATCCTTCCTTGCGGCATCTGAAGCAACAAACATAGACAAAATAAAAGATAAATTATCATTTAATTTACAGAGCTTTTATGAATGAAGGAAAGTTAGCTGAAATACGAAACAGTGTTTTCTTTACAAAGAATAGTCCAGGCAACGAAGGAAAAATAGGGTAAATAATTAGTGTAAAAGCTAATTTTGGCACAGTTGTAGGGGAAGGTGTCCTGAACAACATACGAAAAGTACTGATGGGTGGGGGTGGAGCTAAGGGGTGGGTGGAGATTTAAAGGTCCCTTTTTTTACTTTTTCGTGCATAACTCGAAAACTGCGGCCTATAGCAAAACAATTTCCATATACTAAATTAATCTACTTAAAATTCTCTATAAAAAAGGTCCTAAACAATTTTTTGTTCGGATTTATACTTAATGCGATAAGGAGGGGGGAAATTGGACAATTTGGAAAAAAAAATATTTGTTTAGTTGTTAAAAATGGCACATCTATACTTCAATATGAAATTCACATTAATTGTCGAGGTCCTAATTATCTTCGAAATCGAAACTATCGATGGTGTCTTCGATGGGGGCTCCGTTAGTGCACGAGCCGAAGCATACGCCGCAGACACTGGAGCAGGCAATGCCTGCTTTCCGACACCCGCAGCGCAACCCACACCCAGTCGTGCATCGGCAAAATATGGTGTTGAGAATGGAGTCAGGTGCCACAGGATCGTTGGTTGTCACCGGTTGTAGAATGCCATTGTCTCCCCTGGCCCAACCCCATTGGGTGGGTGGTAGGGGGTTGCCGAGCCATTGTAGCTGTAAGAAATTAATAAGACCAAGTAAGTATTTAGCTCAAATAGATATTTATAATGAAACAAAACAGTATTTGACAACGATATGTAAATAGATATACCTGTAGGTACACTCTGAACCAGTGCTGCTTCGAAGCTCCTCTGGTAGGAGGAAGAGTGGTCCTATCAGATTTCGGCTTCGTCGATGCTCTCAAAACAGCCGAGTACCGAAGTTTGTTGAGGTTTTGTTCGTGGGCTGGCGTTTGGTAAATCGCCAGAAACAGCTTCTCGCCAGCCTGTGCAATACCTCAGATAATGTTGAGGGATCAGTGAAAATGTCTGAGCTTTGTTGTATTAGGTGAGGTTTAGCTGTGAATAGCTAAGCAATTCCCACTTTGCTCTTCCCATAGATCGCCGAGGTGGTGTCGCATCCGGAGAAGCTGTGGAGAAGGAGGATCGTCTTGGTGAATGGGAACTGTTGAAGTTGTGGCACTTAAAACCTTCCTACGGCCTGGATTCATAAAGAACAAGTTGGTAGATGGTGGAGCCAATCCTATGAGGAGGACTATCAAGTCTCATCCTCCTCAACTATTGCAATAGTTGGATGTACAGTAGCTGTATCCAGCCCACACCTCGCAATAGTGCTATCAGCATCGTGCATCAGCAGTTGCAACAGTTGTTTCAATCCCTGCGGCTGTCATTTTCTCGGCGAAGAAGTGGATGAGTCTTGTTTTGTTCCTTTCATTGGCGAAAAACTGCTCCTGTTGAACTGTGATGGTCGTGCTTTCATTATAATTAAAGTCAACAGAAGTTTTTGTCAGCCCTCTTCGCTTCTGCTCTGCTCGTTTTGTGCTGTTGACATCACTGTAACCATCCAAGACCACCGTACAATGTTGACCGTAATGTTTCTGTATGTAGACAATGTACTGATGGCAAATTGAAGAAATGTTGGAGGACGGTTTCCACTTCATGCGGTGAAGAAGGAAACCACCATCTATCACATTGGTGCTTTGAGTGAGATCGAGAGTTACGTTGTTCTCTACTGGCAAAACATCTTAGAGGGATGACTTCTTCCGTTTTTCGAGGAACAGAGCAAGAGGGAATGGAGTTCATTCATAGGTCAACAGCTCTGCCACATCTTCGTCTCTTTTTTCTTTTTTGCTATGCCAGTTCTTTGGAAAATTTTCAGAGGATTAACAGTAACTGCCTCACCATTGATTGTAACGATGATGATAGTTTAGATTTCGAAGATAATTAGGAATTAGACAATTGATGTGGATTTCATTTTTAGGAATATATGTGCCATTTTTAACAACAAAACAAACATTTTTTTCCAAACTGTCCATTTTCCCCCCTCCATATCTCCTTAAGTATAAATCCCAACAAAAAATTGTTTAGGACCTTTTTTATAGAGAATTTTAAGTTAGATTTATTTAGTATATGGAAATTGTTTTGCTATAGGCCGCAGTTTTCGAGTTATGCACGAAAAAGTAAAAAAAGGGACCTTTAAATCCCCACCCACCCCTTAGCTCAACCCCCACACATCAGTACTTTTAGTATGTTGTTCAGGACACCTTCCCCTACAACTGTGCCAAAATTGGCTTTTACACGAATTATTTCCCCTATTCGGCCTTTTTTGGTCTTCGTTGCTTGGACTAGAAGGACTGTGTCTAGTTTCTAGAAATCAATGGATTTCACATATTATATGTTATTGAAAGACTAGAATATATTTAATTTATATTTAATCGTTCTTTACGTAATTTCATACATCCCAAACATACTCTTAACTTAAGTAAATTTAAGCCATCACTACAACAAGCATCCATTAGAATATATTTTGCTAAAAATCAATTTAATTTGGGATAATACTAGTGCATTTTATAAATTCTTTTCATGTAATAATAAATATTCAAGTACTATTTAAAAGTACATTGTGTCAACCAAACATTAAGCAAGAAGCAACAATGGGGAAAAAAAATCCCTGGAAATATACCAAAAAAAAAAGCAGATAAATGATCGATTAATGAGAGAATTGAGCAGACAATGTTACCTGTGGATATTAACGCAAATTAAATCATGAACAGTCACAAATGGCATTGAAAGTTCATGGACCCTTTACTGCAAGAAATGGACGAAGGTACTGATCCTCGATGTAATCACGATATCTCACAGATCATATAGTACTGCCGAAGAAAACGTGAAGTCGATATCATTGCTAATCCAGTCCATATCATCACACAATGTTTCTGAGGTTGGCATTCAATTCAGACTCAGTGGAAATCACTTTGAAAAGGAATCGGGATTCATCAGTATTTGTGTGGATCTGAAAGTGACACAAACAAGTCAATTTTTCTTTGCATAAAGATAAACTTAATGATGCCTTCTAATTCTGTTTGTCAGGAAACTGTTCATCTTGTGGATGCTGCTGCGCTGTATATATCATGTAAGGCTTTGAGGCGAAAAGCAGAAAATGGTCTTCCCTTGCAGATAGAACTCTCGGATGCAGAGGAATTGCTCTTCGGTTGATCATAAGGTATTTTTGATACTAATTCCAATGGCTTAAGACTTGCGATTGACTTGTATCCAGCCTCATTGTTCCCCATCTCATTTCTTCATATAAATTATATCATCTAAATCTGTTTTGAATAATGGCAATCTCGACATTTGTCAAATAAAATGTAAAGGCGAATTGAAGCATCTGCAGAAACTTTTAAATTGAACAGATTAGATAGCGGCACTATTTTCTGCAAATTTCGTTTCCCGATTATTTAATTATGGTTCTTATGCAATATTTAAGATTTTTTTTTTTTTTTGTAAAATTCGTAACTTAAGTAGGCACATTTTACATTTGTTGCTTAGTCTTTGAACACAATGTAGATTAAATAGATTTCATCAATGGTTATTTAATTTTTATTCCGACGAAATTACTAACAAATTCAGAACTTTTCAAATAATTGGTTTCAATTGAATCTTTCTTTAAGACACTCAAACAAGATAAAGCTAACACAGACTGACATAAGGAATATTAAATCCGTTTACTCTAATTGCATCAGATAACAGACAATCCAATCGAATTAACCAATCGACCAAGACCTTCGAAAACTTGTAACTCAATGATTTCCCAATTACAACGAACAGGAACTGGATTTCCTTGATCCTTGGGGATTTCATTCATAAATATTTTAATGTTGGCTTGTGAAGTAACTTTTCCGTCCAAAAGGAAGTAAGGTAAAACTCCAGTACCTTATTAAGAGAAATGTCTTTTCTAGAATTAAGGGATTTTTTTGCTGATTCTTTTCGGGGGGGGGGGGTATCTAAAATAAATTTCACTCTTTTTATCTAGATCTTTTATCTAAAGTTAGGTTTCGTAGTTAACTTCTTTTTCCGATAAATTTTTGATTTTCAGTTTTAATCTGGAGTTAAGTTTAAAGCTGACTGTAACTGCAGGTATTTCAATTATAATCATGTTTAAATCATTTCAATGAAGTTGCAAAAACAATGTTAATAATTTTAATTGTTGTAAATAATTTTATTATTTATATGAATTTTGATTCAATTATGAAAACTACAAAAATAATTAAAAGATTAAAAAGTATTTGATAGTCTTTAGTGACAAGAATTAGCTGCTAAGTAAAAGCTTTATTTCAAAATTTGTTTGCATAAGTATAAAATATTAAGGGCAGTTTAACGTGTGCATTTGATTTAAATAAAAGGACGCCGACAAACAAGTAAGAAAATTAAAAATTTTTAACACAGTAAAAATGGTTACAGTACCGGGTTTCGCCTAATCAACAGTTGAAAATGCTGTGTTGAAAAGGCGAAACTCAGTCTTGTAACCATTTTAATGTGTTAAAAAAAAAATATTTTTTTATTTGTGGGTCGGCGTCTTTTTATTTATAAAATATTAAATAAACATAAGTGAGCCCGAACTTATAAAATTTGTTTTTTGAGGGTTAATATGTTACTTCGTGATTCAATTATAAAGATAATAACCAATTGATTCCACTTGGTTCACTGAATTTCTTCCAGCAGTGAATTATGAATCTTTCAAAACCAGTCAATCTCATCATTTGATCTTTTTGTTTATTGCTATTTATAAAAGAACATTCGAAAACACAATAAATGAAGGGGGAGGGTTAAGAAATATAAGTTGATAAATAAATTCTGAGTAGATTTGGTTGCCTTAAACATCAAAATTAGTTTGAAGACAGAGTTCCCAATGTAACGAAAAATTCTATTGAAAGACAATTTCTATCCGATGTAAAAAAAAAACACCGTTTAAAAATTAAAGAGGATCAAAAAAATCAAAATATTTTCATTAATAGAAAACATAAAATTCCGTGAATTACAGATCTTCTAATCATTTCTGTATTGTTTGTAATCATTTCTATGTGAGATCGTGTTGTATTGTTTACATTTCATTTCCTTTGTACGATTTGAATGTATATTTTGTAACTAATGGATCATATAATGATGTCGATTTACTTTGATTTAAGATGTTCTTCACCCATTTCTTGTGTTATTGAATGCAAAATACTTCAATATTAAAAATTTTACATTATTAAGGATGAAATGATCTAAATACAACTAAGAACTAAACTAAAACCAATAGGACTTAGATCAGAATAGAATTCCACTCCCCTCTCCACAATAATTCGCTTTTGAATAAAATCCAACGAATCCCCAATAGGACTTTTCCTGTATTAATACTTTAAGAAAAATATCAAATCCAAACTCAAAATGAATTTCAATAACAGGGTGGGAAAAAACAGAATCCAGTGATTCCTAAATTTTCGCCATTAGCGCCTTAACTTATTTCAGATGTTCGAGAATGAAATAAAATTATTGGTTGTTTTTGTTTTTTCTTTTCTTTCAAATGATACTTAGGAGATTCATTATTATTATTATTATTATTATCGTTGGGATCTATCTGCTGAATGAAAGGAGATATTTCTTTTATTTAGGGAAGCATCTAGAAACTGGCTACTGTAGAGAAAAAGTATATTTTTACCAAAATATCGCTGCGAAACATTTTAAATCAAGAATATCAAAATGGACATAGGCAATTTAAAGAAACTGAAGAGATCATTTTCAAAAATTTCCTTACTTCTCAATAACTTTATCTTCTCCCTCTGTGGCTGGTGAAGAGGTGAAGAGCTACAAACTGTTGAGCTGAGCTGTACAGTGGCTCGAATTAAGTTGAAACGCAACTAACTGTTGGGTGCATCTAAATAATACTGATATAATTAAAATAATAACAATTAGTTATATTATTAATAGATTATTAGAAAAATTATATATATCTACATTATTATTAGTATTAAAATTATTTTTATTATAATAATATAATATTATTATATTAAAAAATATAAACCTTAGTAGAAATGTAATACACTAACAAATCATCAAAAAAATCATCATCATCAAAGATCAAATATAAAATCCTAACGCCCAGACAGAGATTTTCATATTTACTTGTAAGAATTATTAGGAAATATTAAAATTATATAATTATTATCAAGTAACCAAAAGTCAAAAAATAAGTTAATACATATTTTTATATTATAACAAGTCATATGGTAACTACACTCCTGCTTAAGAAATGCAAAAAGTATATTGAAAACATTTTCACAGATTGCGATTGAAGTAAAATTAAAACTTAAACCGTTTGATAAAATACCGTTACGATCTACTAATAAAGATGTAAAGTTTTTATATTAAAAAAAAAAGTAGTGAAAGATTTGGAAAGAACCTACCAAAAAAAAAAAATGATAATAAGCATAATTCTATAAGTAATATTTGTAATAATTCTTTCTGTATTTTTTGTGATTTAATTTTAATTTGTTGTGAAACTGTTTTAGATGTTATAAAATTTATAGAATCAATACCAGCACCTACTATACTGGTGCTTTTATGTCATCTAGTAGGACTGGCCTTATGTAATAAAATTAATTAATAAAAAAAAATGAAACCATTTTACTTAATATTATCACTAAGAATATCATTTGCAATTTCTAATTGATTAAAATATTTATTTATTTACTATATCAAAGTATATCAATATTCTATATAAAAAAGTATGGAATGTATAAATGATTGAATTATTTATCTATATATTAACATAGTAATTACATTGTTTACAAATAATTTACAAAAAGTTGCATCACGTACTCCTGTACTTATGTATTTAAATATGAGAAAAAAAATGGAAATCTAAATAAGTAACCTAATTAGATAGTAACTATATAATATATATGATATTATTATCTGATGCTATTGCACTATAAACTACATTGTTTAACTATTATAATTGAGTATTATTTTTAAATATTATATCGAAGGTTTGAAATCGAAGCTAGTAGGACATGCTAATAATACATACACACCCCACCTCGGGGCTCAGTTACCAAATGCAGTAACGTCCCCCCCCCCCCTCCCATTTTATGGTCAACATCATAGATTCTTAGCCAAAAACTCCAAACGAGTTCATCTTTCTCCCACACAGTTCTTAGCATTATCTTTAGAGTAAATTAATTAAACATTAGGATCTACATTTTCCAGCTTTCAATCCAAAAGTTAAGGAATGAAATTTAGAAAAAAATTTAGAAAAATTGTCTCTATGCAAACATTGTAATGCAGAATAGCTCTATGCAGAATATGCTAAAGCAGAAAAGTAATTTATATAAAATGTAGACTTAATTACGTAAAAAAAAAAAATCTAGAAATGAAAGGCTATTGTTTTTTTTTGGTTAAGACCTCAGCTCGGGCCCCAGTGCTGAGGGACCAACTGGCCCCTCCCTTTTGGGGGTCTTGGATACATAACAATTACGTTATTTTTTTTACGTTATTTTTTTTTATTTTATTTTTTATATTATCAAGTTTCCTAGAGGAAAGACAAGCAAAGAAGAGGAAAAACAAAGCACGAGTATCTGTGGAAAAGTGAAACAGAAAAATTGGAATTAAAACAACGAAAATAAAATGTTGCTATTAGAGCAAGGGGAGAGACCAAACATTCCGAACTTAAATATGAAAAAAAAAAATTAAAAAACTGGGACGACCTTTCCTCTAGGACGACTTGAAGTCATTAAAAAGCATTGAAAAAATTAATATCAATGAAACAGAATTATTCTTCTCACAAAATAATAATGTGTTAACGATCTCGGGCCGTATGAAGTGCGATGTTATGTAAGACATTCTTGCCGAGAAAAAAAAATATATTGGAGAAACTAGCAAAAATCAGCAAATATATTTATGATCTGTTTTCACACACACTTCAAGCTAAATTTTGGATATTTTTTGAAAGCGGGGAATCGCGGGAATTTGTAGGTTTCAATAAAATTAAAACTGCACTCACGTTCAGCCGATAGGAAATGATGGTAAGTAAATTGAATACCATTTTAAAATAATTTAACGTGTGGAGCAGATCTTATGAAAAATGAAATAAAAACACCATACTGAATATAAAGCATTAAAAACTATAATTTAAAACATGATGTTATACAAGCTTTCGACCTGAGCCAGCAGGTCCTTCTCAAGTGAATGTTACAGAAATGAAATGGGAATATAAAAACAATTGAATAAAGCGACGGGACATGTGATGAAGGAGGCGAGTCCATAATAGTTGATAGGAGGCCTCAGCCACGGTGAGGATGAAAGATACCATTACTCAAATCCAAGGCGTAAGCATAAGCTTACGGAAAACTTTTTAATAGGCATAAAAAAAAATATATTATAAAAAGCAAACGCACTTAAAACTAAGAACAAACAAAAAATATATATATTATAAAAAATAAACCCACTTGCAAAAATATAGAAACGCTCTTTAAAAGAAGGAAGAAAAAAAATTGAATAATTTATTGAACAGTACTGATGAGATTGAGAAAGATAAATTACGTGCTTTTATGGAACCCATATTCAATAAATTATTCAATTTTTTTTCTTCCTTATTTGATAAGGTTTCTATATTTATGCAAGTGGGTTTATTTTTTATAATATAATTTTTTTTTAGAAAGCAAGTTTAACGTCCGTAATCATTTACGGGCGATCTATGGGCGAAAGCATATTTATTGTCCGGTAGGCGATTTCACTCCATAATTTTTTTTTGTTTGTAAGAGCGTTTGCTTATTTCTGTAAGTGCGTTTGCTTTTTATAATATATTTTTTTTTATGCCTATTAAAAAGTTTTCCGTAAGCTTATGCTTACGCCTTGGATTTGAGTAATGGTATCTTTCATCCTCACCGTGGCTGAGGCCTCCTATCAACTGTTATGGACTCGCCTCCTTCATCACATGTCCCGTTGGTTTATTCAATTGTTTTTATATTCCCATTTCATTTCTGTAACATTCACTTGAGAAAGAGCTGCTGGCTCAGGTCGAAAGCTTGTATAATATCATGTTTTAAATTATAGTTTTTAATAATTTTTATTCAGTGTGGTGTTTTTATTTCATTTTTCCTATGAATACCCTTTTGTTTACAAATATTTGAATTAATAACTTTACAACTAAATTAAGTTTCTAATATTTATTACACTAACATTAAACAAAAATGTGAACCATCAACGCTGAACAAACTAAATACATGTCTAACGAACTGAGCTTTTACTGATTTAATGTTTACAGGGTCGTAGAAAGTAGGTATTTAGTGCTAATTACCTGGGATTTCGGAAATGGAAAAAAGTGGCTATAGACGTAGATATCTATCTACGACACCTTTGAGAAAATCGGACTTGTTTTCGGCTTTGATCTTCATTCGGACCAGGGTGCATTGGTAGGGTCAGATTGGTTGTAAGAGAGGTGTCAGAATAAGAAGCAAACTTGGGAATCCTCCGTTTTTTTTGCATTTGATTTACTTGCAGTAATCCTGTGGCCTCTTCAACAGATGCAATGAGAAAATATGCTTGAATATGAAAATTGATTTTTCTTCTATGTCTTTTTTGACGAGAAATGAAGATTTTCTTGTTCTGGATTTGAATGCAATTCATTTTCCTGGAAAGTTACGCTTTGTAAAATGTAATTACACACAAAGAATTCTCATGGAAGCTTGTAAAATATTCATCGCATTTTGTTTAGTGATTTACACAGCTTTTATGTTTTTGATATTTTAATTTTAGATGCACAGATACATATATATATGCTTTTGTGCATCTAAATTCTTCGTAAATAAGTCAGTGTAATGTCTTCGTAAATAAGTCATTAGTTACAATGTATAATTGTGGCAGCTGTTATTGACGATGCCTTCAATGTTAATTATCAACTTATATAATTTGCTAATTTCGTCTGTCTGTCTGTCTGTCTGTAACTCGATATAATTAAGCTATTAAGATAGATCCAGATTCTCAATGTACCATTGAATCAAGGGTACTCAAATTGGATGAAATATTAGTTCATTTTGTCATTCCATGTTGGTTCCATGAAATTTTACCTGAAATTCTAACAAAACATACGTTCAAAACCAAGTAATTTTGTTACCACTGCATCCATTTTAATGAAATTTGGCATACTTACTCAGTTGTTTACGCTGATTAAGAAACTCAAAACCATTTTTGCCGTAGAAGCTTCGTTCACAAGTTAGCACAGTATTTAGATTACATTTACTTTATATTTGATAGTTGATAATAAAATGATTTTCAGATTTTTTTATGCCTGTCGTCCGACAGGCTTTGCTGCTAATATTTTATATATTTACATCTTATCACTTTTATCACTTTTCTATAACTTGGTTCTTATTAAAGTTTCATTGTTATTTTGAATTTGCAACAAAGAACGCAATGGATCCACGTCTTCCATTGTTTCTGTCTCTATTTATCAACAACACAAGAAATAAAAAAAAAAAATCAGTGAATACTAAATCAAAGTAATCCAAATTTAAATAAAACAGTTGAATTGGGACAGATCAAATACAGTAAAAAAAAAGACATTTTCACTTTTGACAGAATAATACGATGCGAAAAATAAATCTCACTTTTATTTAATTCGAAATCTTACAAATAGCAAAAAAAAAACCCAATCGCCACTTTTAAATGTATTAAAATGAAAAGAAAGGAGGCATCCTTTTGGGAAGATTAAATGCAAAGATAAATGTTGCTTTCGTGATAAATCTCGTGCTAATTTTATGAGTCAGGTGGTGTTCTGTGGCGCAGGTGAAAACAGCTCATCCAGTATTTTTATTCATTCAAGCAGATTAACACTAAAGGACGCAGGAATCAATTTGGGTTTGTTTTTTTTAATATCCACGCACACGAGGACTTTTTTTCAGAAGAAAGATCGCATGAAATGCGCCATAATGACATTACGACGAGGAAATTACGTTTCGAACAGGTGTTAGCAGTTTGAAGAAAATCTGTGCAGGTTATTTATAGCAGTAATTCAAGGAAACAAACCTGGTAACTAACATTATCATAAATAATGAAATGCCCCATTTAAAGTATTGCTACAGAAATATTCTTATTTATTTGCTATCCCTGTGGTTGATATTGGAAATAAATTAATCACTTATGTCACGCTACAAAAGTATTGCTAAGAAAACAAATGTAATTCTTTATTTATTATATGTTTTAAGAAATTTTTATTAATTACAAAGAATAGATTTGTATTCCACTGTTGGGTTATGAATAATCATAGAAAACAAAATCCTAAGCAGTTAAATATTACTTCCTCGTTGCAAAACAATAAGCATTTAACAAATTAGAGAAACTGGTGCTTTCTTTTTAAAAGTTGGCCGCTTTATATCTTTAATATTGAAATTGCTCTGATCTCCTGTAGAAGCAGCAAAGGAATTTGTTGTCACTAAAATTTCAAATGAGAAGTCGTAAATAATAAAAATGTAGAAGGTTTAGCTACAATAATTATTTTTGTTCATTCTTTTTTAATAAAACATAAATTAGAAGAAATATTTCCAGCTCTTGGTTTGAAGATTACGCGATCGGAGGATTACTACGGTATCGTTTAATCTTAAATTTAGTCTTTTCATTTGTAATTATTTTGTGATTTGTTTCTGTGTAAATTATCTTTCCATGTTATAACAATAAAAAGCGAAAACGTCAGGATATCTGCTTTATTTCTTCATGACAACATCACACGTCACTGTTACTATCTAAAGAAATCTTCTGGAACAAAATATAGAAACCGACTACATCTACCACAATTTCGTCTTTAATACCTAAAGACTTTCTCAAGGTTGTCCTTACATCAATGAAAATAATTCGATATAGATTAAATTTCATTTTTTTGGAAGAAAATATTTTTTCTTTTAAACCCTGTAATTTTCTGTAAGATATCTTTTCTATTTCTGGTTAGATTCTCTTTCAAATCGACTTTGGGAGATCGTTAATTTTATACGTCTCATCGTTTAGTCACTTTTTTCTCTTCAGTTTTTTTGTAGTCATAGATTCTTTGCTTTTGAAGCGATAAATTTATTTTATTGGCTTAGGTTTCTTTCTGTTTGTTGAATATCTACGAAAACACTTAACGTTTCAATATACTGGAAATCAAAACAACACTGTAAGACAAATTAAAAAAAAGTAAAAGGTATATGTTAACAAAAAATATGGATAATACTATTTGCAAATTAGATCAAACAAAGAACGAGGTGGTAATTGCAAATATAACTTTACCTTAATATAATAGATCAAAATTTTCAAGACAAAAAAAAAAAAGATTTTTATCTGTTATATTCTTTTCCTATCTCTATTTCTTTTCATCTCGTTGATTTACAGGAAGACGCTTCGACTCCAAAACAGAATCAAATATTTAGTCTCATTTTAGATTTACAAAATACCTTTTCTTGATTCGTCAAAAAAAATCAATTTATGGTCGATTCTGCGCAACCTAACTTTATTTTGTTTTATTAACTTACAATCGAGTTCCTCCCCATCTTTAAATTGTGTTTCAAATTAAATTAACAATCGAAATTTGTTTGTTTAATATTTGTATCTTCTTTACATTTTATTCCATTTCAACATTAAGATATAGAAACAGCTCCATTAGAGTTTAATAGATTCTTTTTTTTTCTTTTATATTAACAACCACACTAAGGAACAATCATCGAATTTGAAAACTTGATCATAACAGCATGAAAAACTGAAATTATACTAATCTACTTATTAGTCCTACAACTAATTTCCGCCCAGAATTTAATGATCAAATCTCATCAGATGAAATGTCTTTTTATCTTTTTTAGCTAAAAATAGGGTAATCGTGTAAGAAATGTTATTAATTTCGATCATAATAAATTTTATCCTTAGATAATATTTCAATGCAAATTACATCTACTTAATCATTGTCACTGAGTGACACACAGAGAAAAAACAATAACAGATATAAGACAGGAAATGTAGGCAACTTTAAGTATTCAATATTTTTTCCATTCTATTGTTATCCTACAGTTAATTATTGCATTCTGACAAAGCATAAGAACATGTTTTGTTGACAAGTAACATTAGAAATGAATAATAGCAGTCTGATGGTAGAAGCCACCACCAGGGATCTCCTAGTAACCACATCGATTTTAAACAGAGAACTTTATAAGACACTAAAATAACTACTATCACTTTTATATAATAAAGGTGGAAAAAAGAAAACCCTTTTCCTAACAATAATTATGGACAAAATTTTTAATCTTCTTATTTTCTTTATTTTACTATTATTATTTTTATCTGATGGAGATTTTTGTTGAATTACAACAATTTTACCTTTACTCATTTTTAATAATTCAGAAAGTTTTTACTAATAAATATCATAATATAAGTAAATAAAATTCATCAAAAAATAGATGATTATTCTTCTCAATTCATCAGATGAGAAAGATCTAATAATCAAATAAGAAACTACTCCACAATGAATCAGTGATTACGATGAGGATTAGCCAGAATTCAAAAACATAATAAACTGTAAGGGATACATAGAAATCAACATCAACGCTCAAAAAAAAAATACAACTGAATATGATAAATAATTTATATAACAAAAATAATAAAAAATACATGACGTTTCGCCGTCGAGAGACAGCCTCCTCAAGTCATGACTTATCATATTCAGGTGTAAGGCTTCATTTTTGCATCCAACATCAACGCTCAATTGGAAGTAAAGGATTCACTGATTATTTGCTAATTGTTGCATCAAGTAAAGGACAAGAATTTTGACAAGTGAAAATTTTCTTTTCACATTTTCCAGAAAAATGACAATTAGGTTTTAATTTAACGGTAGATAAAATTAACGTGTGTAGAATTATTATAAATAAAAAATAATGAGGCCAACATACCAGACTAAAAATCATACTTATATTAAAAGATATATCTTTTAATCATTTTTATTTGAATAAGAAGTCACCAAACACACAAAAATTTGTTTAAAAAGGTTTATGTAATAAAAATATTTTAAAAATACATTACAGTAAAACCAGGTCGAGAGCTTTCGGAAACTGTGCGATTCCCTTGTCAATCCCTTCCTCCTCACCAAGTTTCTTGATTGAGGTTTCAACTTGTTCGTCCTCCTGCCATTGCTCAACCTTATTTCTCTTTTAAAATTACTCCAATTGGACAGAAATTTTATTAATTTATTATTTAAAAAAAAAATGGATTGACAAGGGAATCGCACAGATTCCGAAAGCTCTCGACCTGGTTTTACTGTAATGTATTTTTAAAATATTTTTATTACATAAACTTTTTTAACAAATTTTGGTGTGTTTGGTGACTTCTTATTCAAATAAATGTAAATTTTTAACACACGTTAAGCTTTTACATAATAATTAATCATATATAATGCCATTAACTTCGGTTTCCATGTAAAAGCATTTTAGACAGTCTCTTATAAAGAAAAGACAGCCTTCGTCAAATATTATTTTTTTTTTTATTTTCTTATTCAAGTTTCTTTTCTTTTCCTCATAGATTTTGTTTTCATTTCTTCCTCTTCATTTTACATCAAAGTGAGGGAAAAGATTGAATATTTACGCAAATAGTGAAAACCTACGAAGGATAAATGGACAAGAGACTTTTGTGCAATGACAAGCAATTAATCAATAACACTTATTTTGGTTTTAATTAGAGAAAGTAAAGAAAACGTTTTCAGTTTATATTTGAAAATATCTCTCTTAATTTTGTCTTTTTTCTTTTATCACAAAATTAATATTGATAATAAACAAATGGACTTAAGATTTCACAAAATAATAAAAAGAACAACTTTTTTTCAAATTAATTTATTTATTATTATTATTATTATCTCTTAATTTGTAATAGGATTTTCCTAAACCTTTTAATAACAAATAGGAAATTTAAAGTTTCCTATTGTGTTCCTATAAATCACTCTATCCTAATGTTTAAATCCAAATTAGAAAATTCATCTCTCGGCAAAGTCAAAAGAAAGTCTAAACAATGGAGAAGACATAACATTTCAATAAGTCTTTCTTTCTTCTGTACTTGTTCCTTTTAAAAAAAAAAACAGTCAAGCATATAATGGTCATTTTAAACGTTTTTAAACGTTTAGAATATTTTAAAACGTTTGACATCAACAAGGACTTGTTGCAATTGAATTTTTCAATATACAATATTCAATATTGATACTCTACAGTATCACCTCATAGTAGGAATTAAGAGTAAAGTTTAGTCCCCATTAGTTCATCTGTGACATTGAAAACTATTATTTAATGTGATTATCTTTTGACGTTGTTTTTCCCCAGAAGACATTTTTACCTTCCTATCTCACGACTCATTTCTATTTTAAAGATGAAACTATTATTTTTGGCAATTCTATTTGGAGTTGTCCTTTAACTTGTTTAATTTGATTTGCAACGCAGCTCTGTTTATGGACAGACGCAATGCTTTATTCAATTTGCTTCCAGTCTGTAATTCAGCCAATAATATTGCAATCTTGCACAGACCTCTGTCCGAAATTAAAGACATTGATTTCTCCTAAAGAGAGAATTCGTTAGTTTAAAAGCCAGGTCCTACAGGTCAAGGGACATCAAAGAGAAATCGTTAGCAATTATCAGATTAACTTTTCTTGATGAAAATGCGAAGAATAAACAAATTGGATTTCTAAAACGGCTACCCAATGATTGAAGTAAATGTCCAATGAATTAGTATCTCTTAATCCTGACTCGACATTTTAAATCATACAACCGTACAAAAGAGATTAGGGTTGGTTCTTAATTATGCCCATGAATTATTATTTCGCTAATTACATTTTAGTTTTATTTTCTGTTAAAACAGTAATTCACTACTATGCAAAATGGAAAAAAAACTTCATCTTTTATTTTTAGAGAATATATATAGAATATAGGTAATTTTTTTTAATTATAATGAGATATTTCATTCAAATCCTAAATTAAATAAGAATCCCTGTATTAAACAACTTAATAATAAAAAAAAAGATCATTATAAATTAATGCACACATTATATTTTTACTTTATAATGATTTTTTTTATTATTAATTTGATTTTTTTTAATATACTTAAGTCTATGTGATTAGATAATTTGGGAACATTCCACTGTGGTTGTTGTAATGAAGTGTCTCATAACTGCTGGTTCCCATACAGAAAATATGGCAACACTCAAACAAATTCATTTTCTTTAAAACAAGAAAAATATTTCTTATTAAAGTATGTTAATCTTATTAAAATAATAATAATAATAATAACAATAATAAAAACAGTAATAGTAATAATGGAATCATTTCAAAAGGTTATTTTAAAGAAGCCACCAAAAACGGTTTATCTTACACTTGAAATTCAGATATCATTGATTCTTCAAAAATTTTCCCATTGTTTGCAAGTTTTTCAATTCGGACATTTAAAACCGTTTAATTTGTTTGCTATTCTACAGCCGCACCTGTTCAACGGCTTTGCCGAGTTCTACAATAATAATAATGTTAATAATAATAATAATAATATGCATACAACTGGAAGGCTCCTGGTGCAGACGACGTCCAGAACTTCTGGATCAAGAGGTTCACGTCCCTGCATGGGAGGCTAGCTCTTGCACTCCCTGACCTAATCCACTACCCAGAACATAGGCCTCTTTTCCTCACACAGGGTGTCACATACCTACAGAGCAAGAACACTGAAACAGCGCACTCTGCAAACTACCGTCCAATCACTTGCCTCCCCACACTTTACAAACTGTCTCACCTCCTGCCTTGCAGACAAAATTTACACAGATATCGAGACATATAACACCCTTTCCGAATAGCAGAAGGGCTGTCGAAGGAATTCCCAGGGTTGTAGGGAGCAACTCCTTATTGATTCTGTAATCCTGCGGCAGCACATCGCGTACAGCGACTACAAGAAGGCATTTGTAAACACGGTTATAGACTTACCTCAGGCACTCTGACACCATACAAAATCACATACTTACTCTACATGGATGATATTAAATTCTACGTCACAAACAACGCACATTTTGTTAAGTTACTACAAGTCACCACACAGTTCACCAAAGACATTGGGATGGAATTTGGAATCGACAGATGCCGCAAGCTACATAAAACACGCTGGAAGACTACGAATTTGGACCATGGGTTGGCCATCACGGAACTCCACGGCAGACATCGCCACGAACTCAGTCAGCCTCATGTCGACATGGAAGCGTCGAACAGATGGCTGACGAGTGGTGAGTTTTTGGGGAGACCGAAGGGTTCATGATTTCAATACAGGACCAAGTCATCCCCACACGAAACTACAAGAAACATTCTACACGATGCAAACACACATGACGATAGATGCAGAAAATGCAACACTACGCATGAGACAATCCACCACATAATATCAGGCTGTCCCCATCTCTCCCAAACAGATTACCTCCAACGACACAATCAGGTAACGTTGATCGTTCATCAACAGCTAGCACTCACTTATTAAGAACATGGTCCCGTACTACAAGTACACACTACAAAGCGTATTAGAGTCACCCTCACATAAGCAGTACTGGGATCGCCCCATTCACACAGACAAAACCATACATCACAACAGACCTGACATCATACTTGTTGATAAGGTCAACAAACAAACCTATCTCATTGATATTGCAGTGCCTATCAGCAAGAGCATGCAGAAAACTCACGCAGACAAGATCAGTAAATACACTGACGTAGCATACTAGCTCCAGAAGCAGTGGAGGCAGGACCGAGTACGTGTTGTACCCATCGTCCTGTCCGCCACTGGTCTGGTGCCTCAAATATTGCACCACAGCCTCAGCACAATAGGACTTATCCTAGCACTTATCCTATCCCCACCTTTCTTCCCTAGCCTAAACCATATTCAATAACTTATCTACACCTAAAATCCTTGCAATCTGTGCACAAATCAAAAAATCGACGTATGAACTCATATCTTACTCGAACCATGAATTACATGACCACTGTATCTGTATCTGTATACTTAATACTTCTCTTCAGCACTACTCACACCGTAGTGTTCTAAGTACATCTTCATTGTCACATTCTGTCTAAACATCACATCCCCTCCTAGCTTACATTTATCGTCATATTTTCCCTCAAATACTACATATCGTAACATTTTAACATATGGTAACATTCTACATTCATTCCATTATTATCTTTACCCACGTATTCTACTCCAATCTGAACTTTACACCTCATACTTTGTCGTAATACTTAGCCCTATCGTTATATCTTTTCAAACTACAAGACAAGAGTCTATTTATTTTTCTTATACATATCATTATTGATTCGCACCATATCTTTATCACTATTCCCTACTTTCTCTCTACAAGCCATTTTCTTCCCCAAATTTATCCTTACGAACAAATCATCTATATTCTCTCCAAATCACTTATCCACAAGCCAGTATCACACTAAAATAGACTCCCATACAATTTCTATTATTTTCCTAATTAAAAGGATTGCTTTGATACGCTACCACACTAACAATCCTCTGGACACAACAGAGGATAACAGGTATATGCCACTTTGCTTTTGGCCTGTCAAAAAACATTCTCTTTAAGTTTCTTGACAATATCCACCTCATTTTGTTCTATTTAAGTACTTATTATAACATACACGCACATATAAACAGATAGATGTATACGTATAGATATACATATTGCAGAGAGAGACAGACATACAAAAATACATATAGAGAAATGTAGCTAAATTTATACCAATAGACCAACATATGCAGAAAATGTGTGCATCTGTAAATATATGTGTGTGTATGAATGTATGTAAAGTAATGACGGATGATAAAGGTTTGTGTCGACAGAAAAGGCAACCTACTGTACTTCCTCAACCTTAATCCTTAAACAGTCTCGTGACGAAAGAAAATTCCAGGAATCTGCTTATTTGGGTTAGTGAATGGGTCCTTTGATTTCAGCAAATACGGGTTTTAAACCCTAATGCTCTGAAATATTCACAGTCATACAGGGCTGTATTGCTGGTTCCCTTGATGTATATATGAATCCTGTTAGGTTGGTTTTTTTTTGTACACATGGAGTTTTTTCATTTGTGTGTCAACATATTATCTATGTATAAATCCATCAACAAATAATTCTTTGTGAAAAACTTTTACTCCAAGACAAACGATATTTCGAATGGTTTCCTCAACCATTCTTTCTTCAGGTTACAAAAATAAAGATAAAAGAGGAAAATAAACATTCC
>JAFIDM010000002.1:75774069-75790453 GCA_023159025.1 Thereuonema tuberculata | reverse complement strand
TGAAGAACAATGGTTGAGGAAACCTTTCGAAATATCGTTTGTCTTGGAGTATAAGATTTTCGCAAAGAATTATTTGTTGATGGATTTATAATTATATCAAGACAGATAAGTACACTCACTTCCAAAAGTTAAGCACAGAGAGGTAAAATGTTAATTTCCGTAAGTGATCTGAATTAAAGAAGCAGAAATTTGCTGCAAAGGTAGAAGGAAGTATGCAAATTATATAGGAAACAGCCAATCACGGTTTCGCATCGAGAAATATGCAAAACAGGCAGTCGTATAAGAAGCCGGCATTGTGAAGGGTTATAGGAGTTGCATGATGAAAGGTGTTTAGAACATTCGTACGATTTGTTTTCAAGCTACACGTGTTTCTATGGCTTCCAGAAGACGAATGGAAGATTCTGAGAGCTGGCGGGCTGTCGGACGCATTGAAGCAGGACAGTCTATAACAGATGTTCTGTAAACTTTGTATGCACGTGAGGGGTGCTCACATACTCTATTAATGTCGGTTTCTATTGTTTGTTTTGAATTTAAACATCATTTTGTTAATGATGTTTAAATTCAAAACAAACAATAAAACCGACATTAATAGGGTATGTGAGCACCCCTCACCTGCATACAAAGTTTACAGCGTGTAATCATGCTTGTTACGAGGTGATCAACCACCGCAGAGTCCAGTAATCGCCATTCCTACTGTAGGACAGTTTCTAAAGCTCTGAGAGTGGCTGGAGATGGGAAACGTCGACATACAGCACGGCCGAGAGCATCCCAAAGATTTTCAATTGGATTAAGGTCCGGCGAGTAAGCCGGCCACTCCATACGCGCAATCCCCTCACTCTCCAGAAAGTCGTCTACGATGGCAGCTCTAAGGGGACGCGCATTATCGTCCATTAAAACGAAAGAAGGACCAACTGCTGCAGCGTACAGTTTCACAATAGTGTCTAGGACTTCATCTCGATACCGTACAGCCGTCACAGAACCTCGCCTGTATATGTGCAGGTCGGTGCGATATCCCAATGAAAATTCTGCCCAGACCATGATGCTTCCACCGCGGAATGCGTGTTGTTCGGTGATGTTCCTCGGTGATGCCTTGTTTCCTCCAGACCCTTACACGCTTATCATCGAGTTGTAGGGCAAATCTGGATTCATCTGTGAACATAACGTTACCCCAATCAGACATAGTCCAATTCACATGCTGGCGGCACCACTGTAATCGTGCCCCTTTGGATCGGACGGATAAAGGAACACAAACTCATAATACCCGGGCGCGCAGACCATTCATGTGTAGCCTTCGACGAACAGTAGTGGCAGATATCGTCTTACCAATGGCCGCTACAACCATAGATGTCACACGTGTGGAGGTCGATCTTCGATTCCGCTTGGCTACAACAACAATATATCGATCTTCCGCGGGGGTCGTAACCTTTGGACGACCGGCTACAGGTCTTCGGACAACTGTTTGGCTGGTTTGGAATTGTTTCCATAATCGTGAAATGACAGAATGATGAACGCCGAAAAACGAGCAACATCTGTTATAAACATAGAGCTACTTACTTGCAGCATTTCATGTCAATCAAAGCAATACTTGTCCATTTTTTCCCATTTTACCGCTCCGTGCTTAACTTTAGGAAGTGAGTGTATATATTAATACATCTATGTGTTTATCTATCTATTATGTGTATGTATAGAAATATGTTTGCCTAAACATACAGATACTTAAAATGTCAAATGGAAAATTTGTATTTACTTGCGTTTATTTAATAATCATCTCCTGTTTATTCAATGAAATCTCATTATTTAAATGATAAGGTAAAGTCTTATTTCATATTTTCACACACACGATGTGATTCACATTCAGTTGATTCACATTTTTATATATAATTTTTCCTTGTTCCAGAAATAAATTAATAATTTAAACAATGTTATACGTTTGATAGGAAAAAGGCAGTAACTAAATCATTAATTAAAAACTATTTATTTAAGTTGTCGGATTAATCTCATTATTAATCAAACCATGCGCAATAGACTAGTTATAAGGATTCATTCCCAAATACGACAATTTTATTAATAGAAAAAGGATAGAAGTTCATTTTGTTTGCAATGCTTTCTATTTGAATTTTTTCTCTACTTCAATTTCTCCACCAGAACCAAATTGCAGAGTATTTTAAATACATCCCTAGTTCTCAAATATGCACCTCAAGTTTCAATAAGAGACATCCAGCAGCTCAAAAGTTAATAGTGATTTGATGGAACTTAGTCTCATATTAGAATTACTATTAAAGAAACTCTCACTAATTCTTTTGGTGAAGAAGTTGGTTTTTTTGTTACTGAAGAAAATGATCTTAGTAACTCCAAAACATAAACAGTCCGCTTTGGCTTCTAAAGCTTTCTTTCTTTCTTTCTTTTTTTAGCTAATTTATAATAATATTATTATTTTAAAATGAACTTGATTAAAATGTCGTCTTAAAACGGATTTGATTTAAATTGGAAAAATGTAATTTCCAGTTACTAAAATTTTAATTTAAATTGTTTCATGCTAACTAACAACTCTCTAAATTCACTATTTCTCTTCTAAAAATGCCATTACTTACTTTCCTTAATAAATATTAGAATATAATACTTAATAAATATCATGTTATTATACATAATATTCAATGAAGAATTTTAATAATTGTACAATAAGCTAATCCAGATCTAACAAATATAAAAAAAAAATCAATTACTGCATTTAGAAATTATAATTACTAGTTGACCCGTGCGAATAATTCGCAACAAAAAACCCTTCTCCATTGGCGCCTTCTCCATTTTTATAAAAAGGTGTTTAAAATTATTTTTTTTAAAGAAAACCTTAATTATCAACAATTTGTTTATTTTTCGTCATTAACGGTGAACGTAATCTTCAAAATGATGTCTCAATCATTGATTTTGATGAAGTATTAAGGGAGATATGGCGTACCGACACAAACACACCTTTGAGAAATAATATGTAAGGATTAAACAAATCACTTAAACGCTACTCTGTTCACATTTAGATTAAATATTTTAGTTAATGATATTGGTAATACTTGCAATTTGTTTTTAATTCAATATAGGGTAGAAGTCCTTACTCATATTTGCAATTGTAATTATTTTGGGTATAGAAGCACATTTCTCAATAGAATCTACAGAAAACGATTGAAAGAATTCTTACGAATCAAACTTTTTTAATTTCTTTTCTTAAACGCAACTGAAAACAATTACATGCAACTGTTTAAAACGTACGCGCATGCTCTGTTCAGAAGCGATGTTTATAAACAGAATGGCGGAAGAAGATCCATAATTTTAGGCTCCTGAATCCCAAATAATAAAACAAATTTCAAATTATTAATATTAACATCAGTTTTCTTTTCTTCAATTAATAATTCAATGTTTTTCTAGCAACAAAATTAATGATAATAGTTTTTACATCGATTGTCATAAAACTTCATTGACTATATTTTTCTAATACTCTTAGAAAAGTTGCAAAAATTTGACAAAAAAAAAAAAGCTGATGAATAAAACTGAAGAGAAAATTTCGATCGATTTAAACAAATTTAATCCGGAAATGAAATTAGATTTAATCTAATATTCGAACACGGCAAAGAAATTACAGAAAAAAGTTCCTTATTTCCTGAATTTTTTTTTACAATAAAACAAGTTTTTAAAATTCTGTTGGAAGTTATGTGCTTGGATTTTTTTCCCTTGTCTTTTATAGCACTCTCATGTTAGTATTTCGTCGTCGAACTCTATCCGCATTAGCACAATAAATTTCTACTCGAATTTCTGCCGCCGTTATCTGAGCGGAATTATAAACAGACACAGAACAATTCCACAAGGAGTTTTTTTTTTTTCCTCTTCATCTTCTGTTCCATTGGCAGGGATTTCTGATGTGATCTAGATGCCCTAAAAGCAACTATTAGGGCATCATAGTGGAGGCTTTTTTCTTAGCTTTTTTTTTTTAATTTCTTTCTAATTTGTCTCAAAATGTTCATTAGTGAATTCTTTGGAACCGAATTTTGATGAAATGTTTCCAAATCTCGTCTACAAAGATCATTGAAGTCATCTGTTGTTGCTGAAACTCCACAAATATTTCTGGGACTAATATTTCAGGTCAAATAGGGTTACTTTTATTAGAATTACTTCTGTTTTAATATCCCACAAAGTATCTTAAGAATATTAAAAATCGATAAAGTTGTAAAAAATTAAGTTTTCAAAGGAATATTTGGAGATTTGATCCATGTTAAGTTCTTTCTAGCTAAAAATCTATTTAACTAAGCAATTAAAATAATATATTCAATTTGTTTTGTTACATTGAATATATTTTGAATGTGTGGATTTTTTCTATTAAATTACAAATTGTGAATTACACTAAAATTTTGATTTCTTAAAACTTTTGGGAAAACAAGGTTTTGAATGTTTATATGACAGCTTTTTCTTATATCGAATTGTTTTTTATTTCAAATTTTTACTTTACTTTTTAATGAATTGTGATGTTTAACAGAAACGTTAATGATATTTTTTGATAGTTGTATAATTTAAAAGTTGTCAATCAGCTTTCTTATATTATTCTTTATAGATTACTTGGTCTGGTATCTTATTATTATCCAATTTCCTCAATCAATTTAGATAATAAACCCTATGAGATCAGTTTTCTATGATACTTTTTCTAAAAAGACAGATTTTTTTCATATTTTTCTGGTGTAGATGGTAGATTTTATAGTTAGTTAAATAGAAAGAATTTTAAAAAGTTTATCACTATAGTTCAAATTTCCTGACACTGTAAATGCCATATCAAAGAAAATCATCTGAATTTTGAAATATTTCAAATTTATAGGTTCATAGTCAAGTCTTATTCAGCTTCTAAATTATTAATGAAGAACTTGGAAAGTTTGTTTTCCTATCTCGTACAATGAAATTTGCTTGTGACATTTTTAGATTAAATAACTTTTCAAACAATTTCATTCATTGGCAATGTTATAAAAGATTACAATACTTTGAAAAGGAAGAAAATAAAAGATTATTCTGATCAAGAAAACGCCATCATTTAGTTACACAATCATATTAAATCATGTTTTTTAGAAAGTTTAAAGAAAACATAATTTCTTAGGAATTTTCATTAAAAAATTTCATTACTTTTCATTCGAAAGGAAGGAAATCCCATAAAAACAAACCATAAAGGATTATCTATAATAACAATTGCAATTCTTTAAATGTGATGGAAACTTTCATTGTAATAATGAAAGGTATCAAAAGAGATGAAAAAGATAAATTAAGGAGTTGAAATACTAATATTAAAAGAAACACTCTCGAAAATACTAAAGATCAGTTCAAAAATTTGGAAGGGATTTTATATAAAATAATAAGAATACTGAAAATTGTATAAATTTAATATCAAAGTTAAAAAAAGTTAAAGTTATTTATGTTTGACATTCCAGATTTCTCAAAAATCTATAAGCTAAGAACAGGAAAGAGAGGAGGTGGAATTATCATTTACTATAGAACAAATTTAAATGTAACCACTATTGAATGTAATTCAAACACGTACGAAAATATCACATGCAAATATAAAGAAGGTACCTCTGACGATTTCCATTAAATAATTCATGCAATTTATAAACCTCCAAATACAAATAAATTATTATTCAATGAAGAATTAAAAGATAATATAAAAGAAATAAAAAACATAGCAAATTCGAATATAATTTACATTGGGGATGCAAACATAGATATCTATAAAAAACTTTTAAATAACCAAACATTAAATTATTTGCAAACTTTCTATGGCTTTGGTTTTGTAAATCATGTTCACAAACCCACTAGAATTGCAAGTACTAGGACAAATATTTCAGAATCATGTATAGACCACTGCTTTTCAGACATAAAAAATACTGGAACAATGGCTACAATAATCAAATGGGACATATCCGACCACTATGGTCTAATATTTGAAATAAATAAATTAAATGACTACGTTCATGATAGAATTATAAAAAAAAGTATGAAATATAATTATCCTATGGATGATGATTTCTTTAGTAAAAAAATATGCGAGCTGACTATTCAAATTAAAAATAATTACAATCAAGATACAAATAAAATTATAAATAAATTATATAGAATTATTAAAAAAGCTAAAAGAAGAGAATGTAAATATAAAAAAAATTCAGTCGACAAGTCTATAAATATACAAAATGTAAACTATAAACATACTTGGATGGATAATGAAATAATGAAACATATAGATGAAAAAAATAAATTATTCAAAGAATATAAAAAAAATAGGAAAAATGAAATTGTAGAAAGAAAATATAAAAAAAAAAGAAATTGGCTTAAAAATTTTATACATAAAAAAAAAAAAAAAAATATTATAGAAATTTAATTGAAGATGATCCAAATCCTAATGTAAAAATATGGAATCTTCTAAAAAATCAAATAAACATTAAACAGAAGAAGAATAATAACAATGAAATATTAAAATTAATGAAAACATATGAAATAAAGACTATTTTCCAAGAACTTAAAAAGGTATTCATTCAGAATACATCAAGAAATAATAAAAATAACTACAATTATCAAGAAGTAATCAACTTTGAAAGGAATACCCAAAGAGAGACCATGGTTCTATTTCCACCAACTATAAATGAAATATTAGATATAATATCTAATTTAAAGAATCATAATTCCATGGGTTGTGATCTTCTAAAAGTAAAAGAAATTAAACAACATAAGGAAAATTTAGCTATGCTTTTAGAGGAATTGTTCAATATTATTATTACAACGGGAACATATCCCACTCTTTGGAAAATTGCCCACGTGATACCTATCTTCAAAGGAAAAAACACGGATAACCCCTACAAATTTGATAATTATAGACCCATATCTATACTGTCGAACATCTCAAAAATTTTTGAAAGTTATCTCCATAAGAAAATATATAATTATATCAAAAACAAGAACATACTAAATAATAATCAGTATGCTTATCAACCAAATAAAAGTACTGAATTATTATTAAATAATTTCAGTGAAGACATAAATAGTAAATTAAATGAAGGAAAAATTATTTATATTGCTTTTATAGATTTCAGAAAAGCTTTCGATAGCATAAATCACAGTCTGTTATTAATTAAACTAAATAAAATGGGAATAAGAGGAAAAATAAACGAATTATTAAAAAATTATTTAGAAAATAGAAAAATTAAAATAAAAATAAAAAATTATATAAGTAAACTATATAATGTCAAAACTGGAGTTCCACAGGGGTCTAATTTGGGACCTTTATTATTTAATATATATATGGATTCATTAAGTAATTGCGTGAGCCTTTCAAATATTTACATATATGCTGATGATGTTCTTGTTTTGGCGGAAGATACAGATCAATCAAATGCGTATAATAAATTGCAAATAGATTTAAATAATGTAAATAAATGGGCAGTACAAAACCATATGACTATAAATATTAAAAAAACGAAAATCATGATAATGAAAAATAAAAATAAAATTATTAATAAAAAATTATACCATATATTACATAATATAACATGTAAAAATATTGACAATATATGTCCAATAAATTATTACCAATGCAATTGTGAAAAAATTGAATACATAACTCAACAAAAATATTTGGGAATTTTTATTGACGAGAAATTTTCATGGAATGAACATTACCAATATGTCATAAAAAAATTAAATACCTTAACATATTTATTCCACAATTTGAAGGAAATAATTCCTTTTAGACAAAAGTTAATTGTTTTTAAATCTTATATAGATTCAATTTTAAACTATGGCCTAAATTGCTGGATTTTCATAAATAAGAAGCAAACTGAAAATATAAACAGAATATTATTTAAAATATTAGATAAAGTTTTTATTAATTCAAAAACAAAAGAATAGATGAAAAAAATAGTATTAGAAAAAGATTTAAAATACTAACAATAGAAGAAAAATTTATTTATAATGTAATAATAAAAAATTTCTTTGATATAAAAAATAAAAGAAATAAAAGTAAGGAAGAAAAAAAAACGAGAAATAATTGGCTGTACTCCTTAAATAACTATAAGATTAAAAACAATTATGGATATCGTTTGAAAAGCCATATTATTTACAAATTATTTAAACAAATTAGGTGGGAAAATTATGAATCTCAAAAAATTAAGGAAATAAAAGAAAAATTAATTTCCGATGTAATTGAAAATAAGATAAAATTATAATAGTTAGTGGTTTAAACAATTATTTAATTTAAATAGATGGTAATATAGTAATATTACATTAACTTTTTACTACTATAATTACTTAATTTATTTTAAAAACTAGAGTCAATAAATAGCTTTTAGTACTAATTATTGACAATATTTCTAGTTTTGATTTGGTGTTAAGTTTATTATATCACTAATCAAATATTAAATTTTTATTAATTATACTCTTTTATACTTATTCTTTCTCTCTTATACTTAATTTAAATAATCCTATATGAATCTTATTAAACTTATTATTAACTTTTGTATTTTAGGATACTTATATTAATTATCAGACCTATACTACAGATGTGCATTTCTTTTTAAGCACACCTAATAGGACTGAGAAACATTAAAAAAAAAAAAAAAAAAAGTCTTGTATTTTATTGTCACTTGAAGAAGCCTTGTATCAAGGCGAAACCGGTTGTACCATTTATAAATGCAAATAAACTTTTATAAACTTAATCCTGTGTGTGGCCTATCTTACCTATAATATCAAAGTAGTTAATATTTTCCTTTTCCTCATTCAATATTAGAATTAAGCGGGGGAAAACCTCAGGGAGTTCAATGGAATGAAAACAACAGTTTAGGTTTCAAATATTTCTTAATCAGAGGAAATATTTTGGAATAATAATGAATACAAAATTAGTTAATATTAAATCTATAAATAAAAATTGGCTAAAAATGACCTACCATTGTAAAACTAAATGCCTTTGTACCACAGCAGAAGGCAACAGATTTCGTGTAGGTTTCCAACTGATAATTCTGCTTATAAAAAAATGTTTTTTGAATATTAGTGTATAAACATTCTTCTTATAAACAATGTTCCGCAGTTTATGGACGGCTTTTTAGAAGAATTTCCGACGACAGTTTCTACTCATTGAATTGATAACGCCTTAATGGCAAAAACAGTGAAGATTTTTCAAACAGATTCTAAAATCTCCTCAGAAGAACAAAGCTAGATCTAAATTTGTTTAACTTTAGCTAAACAAAGATCTAAAGCTAGATTTCATCTGAGTCAGATTCAAAAATAACTCAAAAGCTTCGTTCTACAAATGCAAATAGATCAGAATCAGTGGAAGGAAACCATTAAAAAGGAGGATTGTCAAAATTTAATTTTCTTATTACATTAGAATTTGAAAAAAAAAAATATACGATTCTTGAAATAAAAAGTAAAAAAAAAAAAAAAACATTTTTTTTTCAACGAAGTTTCAAAGAAAGCCATCTATCGTCGTTAACTTTCTGCGCACGAATGTCCGGAGAGTTTAGAGTCAATGCAAACAGTTGGGGCATTTCGGGGGTGAAGGGATCCGATACGCCTCCAAACGGTGACGAATGGAGTTTTTCGTTGGCGGCGATTGCGTATGGATGGGTTCGGCGGCGAGCGATGGACGGGTGTTAGTCCCTCTCGACGATAAGAATGCCTACGGCAGCGGTGATTGCCAATCATTTCCCAGGTTGTAAGAGAGAGGGCCTTCGAACCAACAGCACCCCCAAAGGGCACATTCAAATGCCCGCGCCCATGTATATTGTATGAAGGGACGCCAAGTGCAGCAGATTCAACAAATGTCCAAATACCACTTGTGTAGCAAAGAAAAGAAAAGATACTCTCTTTCCCATAAAGTGACTTAACCCAGGCTTATTTCAATAATTTATTAGACGGGCTTCTATCCAAAAAAAACTGTTTGGTCGATGGTTTCAAACTGTTTTTTTCTTTGTGGCCACAATTCGTTTCAGCCAAAGATTGAAGGACATTCCATAGAATCATTCTTTTAACGGAACCAGAATTGCATCCGCTTTTTTCTTAAGAGGAATGAATACATTAAAAATAATTGTAAGAAAGATTCATTTCCGAAAGCCTTTTGAAGAAAGTATTCATACGTGTAAGTCAAAGCAAAGAAATATACTTCAAATACTAATTTAACACAGGCAAAGAGAAATGACGTTCTCAGAAGAATAATAGTATTCTTATGATTATTATTTTTGAAATAAAATGTAACAGGAATAAGTAAACTGGGGAGTTTAGAATATACAAAAGGTTATGTAATTCTTTTACATTTATATAAGTCAAAAACTTATATAACTTAGAATAAAAGTCATTATCTTTTTGACTAATACAAAAGTAAAATAATTACATTTCTTTTGTATAATTCTCCCTGGTTCTTAGTAGAAATACTAAACTAAAAATATCATGATCTTCAAAGTCATTACTAAATAATACTAAACCAGAAATGTTACTATCTAATTTATTTGATGTACTTTTTACAAATTGCGAACAAACGCAGCCATGTCATTGCAAAATACAAAGATCTGAAGTTGATCTTAACAGTTAATCTCTTAATAACTTTGAGAAAAACAATGTTTGAATGGATTTAAAATAAACATTTTAAGCTTATGAAATGCGTAGTAAAAGCTTTTCTACAAAATTCGTAATATTTTTTTTTTTATTTTTTCAATACCACAATACTATAATTAAAGTTTGGAATTTTCTATGGTTTATTATCTAATATATTTTTTTCTAGTTTATCGATGCATTTTGTTATTTTATTTCACTTTTTATTTGTAAGTTTGCTTAACTTACATGTTATTTTAATTAAATCTGTCAATTTTTTCTTGAATTTAAAATTACTCTACGTTCACTTTATTTTCTTTCTCAAATCGTTTTTCTATTAAAAAATAAACTCTCTTAAAATCTTATCTCTAATTCATCTGTTGAAACAGCTTCCAAAGAGTAAAAATATCCATTACAGAAGGGACCACGATTATCCAAGAGTCAACTCGTTACTAAAGAACGAAGAATTCAAAATGAACAACGTCCTTTCCCTAATTAAAACACCCATTATTATGATATTATGATGGTAAGATTTACCTGTAAAACCCCACCTATGTTCTGTGTAGTCTACATGGATGAGATGCAAAATAATTCCTCAGTGACTATCTCATCGTGAATTATTTCAGTATTTGCTTCTCATCATGAATTTCAAATCTTTAAGCCCCAGAGCAGATCCGTTTAAAGGTATCACATGTTGATGTCGGTTCAGGATTTAGAAAGGAACCAGTGAAAGGAACAGTGATAGTTTCTTACTAAATTTAGGACGGGAATTAAGTAAGAAAGTGTCTGAAGTAAGGATTTTAGTAAAACCATGAGATCAAAAAGGCTTTAAATAAATAATTCAACTCTTATTGGTTACATTTTCATGAACTTATATATATTTTTAAATATGTAAATATATTACGAATCAAATCTACATCGTAATCATAAAATTCAAACGTTTTAATTCTAAAATTCGATAAATTCCAAAGGTGTAATTAATTTCCATGAATTATTCTATTCTTATTATATTCTATTTTATAATACTGACTTTCATAGTATTATCAAATATATGAGCTTTTATTCGATAAGGGGAGAGTAAAAAATATATTCAAAACTTCTCAGTATTAATATAAGATCCATATAGTTTATTTTTAAATAATGATACAAACAAAACGTAGGATAATTGAAGTTTCTAATTTTGTAGGATATTAAAAAAAATCGAAAACAACAGGATTCGAATCTCGTGACATTATTTCACTGAGTCGATATTTTTATCCAAAAATTAAGGGCCACTTTCCAAACTATGACTTTTCGGGAATGGAATATTCAAAAACAGACGCTTATTTTAAATTTTACTTTGTTTGTCAATGGTATTAACTTCCCTCTTAATTAAGTTAGTGGGTGGAAATGTTGGCTGAGGGTTTTTCATTATCTCTTAATATTTAAATCACCTTACAGAAATATATTTTATAGACATTTGGAAAACTTTCCCTTGTTGGAATCCTCTACTTTATGATAAAATTATTTTACTTAATATTATTTATATTTTTTAAGATCTAGCATAAATTAGAACTATAAGGTTAAAGCCAAAAATAATACTAACATTATACATTGCTGTTGGTCCTTTATCAAAATATAATAAAAAATAAACTGATTTCACTTTATATCACCACAATATCCATTTTCGGATTATTTTAATACAACTGAGAACTAATTAACACGTTTTTATTAACTCGCTTTATGGTCTGTCTGTTTGTTTGTTTCTTCGGTACAAATTTTGCAATTGGTTGTAAACTAACTTTCCGATGAGTTAGAGTCTTGAAGCCGTGCTGGCGTGGTCGTGCGGTCTCGGCGGCGGCCAGCCGTGGCGACCAGTGCTCCAGTACCTGGGTTCGAATCCCGGCAGTGGCATGGCTGTTTCTTTCTTCTTCTGTGTTTCGTCCAACGCTGTTCAAGGGGTCACAGTGGTGACCTATGTCAGCGGATTCTTCTCACAAATATAATAATAGAGTCTTGAAACTTTAAACATAGCTCAGAACTGGATGACAATGCAACATTAATCCTTTATCTCCCCTCGTCCAATTAAATGGACATTTTTAGAAACAGTTTCCTCATAATAAAATTCCTGAAGCATCATTACCTGTAAAAAAAAAATAGTGTAGTTAACATTTTTGCCGGTAGATGTCAGTGATATTGAAACAATAGGCGACCTTATCATTGACCACCAGCGTCATTTTGCCCATTGCTTCGACTGAATCGAAGGTTATTATGAATTAAGTATCACAGTGAGGAGATTATCTTTCAGAAATAAGCAATATTTTTACTGAAATAAATTAATTCTATCGTCAGAATGTGCAGATGTCAACTTTTTAAAGAGAATTTCCATTTCTTATTCAAGCTTTGTCACTCTCGCTTAGGATTGTGGGATTGTCGCTTTTCGATAATTTGCGTCATTAGCTTTAACAATGAATAGTGTAGTTAACATTTTTAACAGTAGCCGGTGGAAAGAAGTGGCGATGTCCAGGGTTTTTTGGATTTAATGGTTAAGTAATAATTAATAGAATATGTAATATTTAATAATTTATAATATCAGTTCAAGTTAGTAGATTATCGTAAAAATGAATATTCAACGATTTACAAATCTATCATAGGGGTTTTTTTTTTTTAGTTTTAATGGTTAAGTAATAATTATTAGAATATTTAATATTTAATAATTTATAATATCAGTTCAAGATAGTAGGTTTATCGTAAAAATGAATATTCCACTATTTATGAAAATGCGAAGAGAGTTCATTTACTTTTTGATGACAATTTTGTATGTTTTAAACAACTAACTGATATCGTTGTTGATTAGCTGAAAAATTCTATCTGCCTCATTTTTTGATTTTCATAGATAACCAGTTTATTTTATTCTTAGCTTGGTGAACTCTTTCTTCTACTATTAATGTCTTTTAAGATATTCTTTAAACGCTCAATCTTATGGTTCGTAATAATAATCTTTACACTGCAACTAGCCGGGGGGAATTCCATTTTTACAGCATGCCAGGTTAAACAATTTTAAAATTCTAACAGATAAATCTATTATATATGCACAAGAAAAGAACAGTTATTTAAGGAAGTTTTGTGAGTCAATGATCATCAAAACACACCGTTGTTAAAATAATTAAGTTTCAATACAGAATGCGTTAGAATATGATCTCAGTTGAATGCATTGTTTTCAATAAATACGAATGGTGTAACATTGTTAATTTTAGGATTAGTATTAGATGTTGCCGATGTTCCTACTTATTTGTATTTTGTTTCATTTAGGGCCGTTTATAAGGCTTGTTATCTATTTTGTAATCTGATGAGGAGGATTATACCTCGAAACATGTCATGAATAGTTTTATAAATTATTTTACATTTGAATTTCGGTGTATATTGTCCTTGAATTATTTCATAATACACACAATGAACGTTAATTTTATATCACAGCAAATAGGACTATCGCTGAAATATTGCATTTAATACATGAAGAGGATACAAACATCGTCAACGGATTCTTCAAATTACACAGTAAATTGGCGGCTGAAAAATTGTTTAACCTGGCATGCTTTAAAAATGGAATTCACCCGGTTAGTTACAGTGTAAAGATTAGTACTACGAACCATAAGATTGAGCGTTTAAAGAATATCTTAAAGACATTAATGCTAGAAGAAAGAGTTCACCAAGCTAAGGATAAAATTAACTGATATCGTATTTACTTAATCTCATCAAACTGTTTAAAATCGATTGAAAAATATCATACACACAAGACTAAAAAGCAAAAAATAATTAATTACAAAAAATAGTTTTTTGAATATATCACATTTTTAAAACGGAGTAAAAAGTATAAAATAATTTTTCCTAGCCCTATACAGATTCCTAACCTCATACAGATAGTCCTGAAAATTTGTGATTGCACAGTTTTGATAGCTATGAAAATTCTTGTAAAATGTAAAACAAAAAACGTGGGGTGCATGCAGTAGATAATTGAGATTCTATGGATGGAGTGTATATTATCTTGCGCCCTACGTTTTTCGTTTTAAATCTTACAAGTATTTTCATAGCGATTAAAACTGTATAATCACAAATTTTCAGGACTATCTGCATGGGGGTTAGGAATCTGTATGGGACTAGAAAAAATTATTTTATATTTTTTAGTCCGTTTTAAGAACGTGGTATATTCAAAAAACTTTTTTTTGTAATTAAATATTTTTCAGTTTTTCTTATCCGTTATATAAACTTTCTTTAGTGCTTTCAGATATTTCTGCAGAGATAAGTGAATTTTAATTTAAAACTTATTTTTTTTTTATTTTTTATCAGAGATAGTTTCCTAATTCCCAAAAGAATTACTGTAGATTACCAATTTTTCATTAACTTTCCAAAAGATGTATCAGACATCAAGTATTCGTCTCCTACGAGAAATGTAATAAGTTATTTGACTGAGTTAGGATTCAATCTCAATAACATAGAAGAGGGGAACTGCTTTGAAAAAGTCTCTACAAGATCATTTTGAAGTTTAAAATTAGCTATTTAATAGTTGGTCGTTAAATATGAATAAGATGGAAAAAAAGAAAATGTTAAGAGTTCACTAAAATCTCTGGAAATTATTTAAGAGAAATCCTGTTTGGAAAATTGATTCGCTAATTTTAAAATATAATGGATTAAAATTTATTGAAGCCATGAAATATTGATATGTCTTCGTTTCTGAAGTTCCTGCAATAAATAATTCCTCCGATATTTTCCTGATTCTTATTCCAACAGAATTTCATTTTCTACAACATTTCGATCAATGAAGACGGATTCGCATCTAAGATTCGCTTCCATTTAATATTCGGAATAATTCAAAAATATTTTTTTTTCCTCTTTCTAAAGAGTTCATTAAAAGTCGGAGGGAATCAATAGATTTAAACCTTATATGTTCTTCATTACCATCAAAAAACCTTCATTAAGTAACGGTGAATTCAAAAATATTTTATTTAGGTCGAGTACTTGACCCTTTTGCTGTTTGATACAAAATCATCCCACGAACATCACTATTAGAATCTTTTAATCAAAATAATTATTAACATTATTTTTTGTTATAAATTAATGACAAACGCAAAATATTTTCTTACTTTTCCTTAAACCAGGTGAGATAAATCCCACTGAAATTCTATTAATAAGACTAAATATTTCAACTACCAGAAATAATGGTAAACTATTTCACAGCTCCACCGAATTGGATGTTCAAGTGTGGTTGCATCATTTCTGCGCCTCTAGTGAGTCTACTTTTCGGATTTTTCATTTCTTGATGTCATTTGTCAATCAGACTTCATTTCTACTTCTTTTCATGATGTTTATTTGTGGAAAAAATCACAAAAACAAAAAACTGATTTATCAGAATTTCTAATATTTTTTGCCAAACCAAAGAATTTCATACAAAGTTTAAAATTTTCAAAAATTGTTCTTTTGAAAGGTCTGTTATGTATGAGTTTTCTAATATATATTTATGCAGAACATTATTTGACCTAAGATTTTAAAAAAAAAAAAAAAAGAATTTTTTTTTTTTTTTTTTTCAAGAGTTGCAAGCTTTAAGATAATACCCTAAAACAAAATAAACATGCCCCTGAATAAAAAAAAGCAAAATCTATAAATATATAACAACACTTAGGCCTTTAGTCAAATGCCAAATTATGATTTTGAGGACAAATAAAGTGATATTTTTATATTGCTATCTGATAATAATTTCATTTTAACTAATATATATATATATATATATATATATATATATATATATATATATATA
>JAFIDM010000002.1:75711656-75774059 GCA_023159025.1 Thereuonema tuberculata | reverse complement strand
ATATATATATATATATATATATATATATATATATATATATATATATAAAAGAGAAAGATAAGATTTTAAAAAAGTAAGATATCTCATAAACACTGCAGCCATCGGAACTGGACAGTTAAGGATATTTAATTTATTAAAGGATATCGCTCATTAAAAAAGTGAAATTTTTCAAAAAAAATATAAACTTTCTTTTCTTATTTTTTTCCCGTTGTGCATATTTGGAATCCACTTCAAACTTAGCACTTAATAAAAATTTAAATTATTTGCTTTTAATTGTGATGAAAAGATTTTTGAAGAACAGAAGTATAAATACATTTTTTTAACAATTCTTAATTATTTTGATCGAGGACTTTAAACTATTAACATATATATCGATATAAAACACTGCTTGAAAAGCAATGGAATCCTGTTGAACGATAAGGAATTGAAATAAAGTGGACTGCTTTCGTTCAGAGGAAAGAGGAATAGTAGTTATATTCCATACAGAAATTGACCAAAACGTCTAAAATCTATGTATTACTATTTTTGTAAAATCTTTTTGTCTGTCCGGCGCAGTTCAACAATGGCCAAGGGTGTGCCTGTATAATTGTTGCCAAAAGGCGCAATTGTTGTGATTGCTCTGATTGTTGCGAGGAAGTCGACAAATGCAAAATGATAATTGCTGAACTTCAAAATATTGCGTTCTCTCCGTCAACAATGGCGCGCGCTATCAAATAATGAGTTCATTCGAAAAGGAATAACATATCACTATTTGCTCAACCATTCAACAAATCATAACCGCTTTCATTGGAAGCGATTCTTCTTGGATTATCCATGCTCTTAAATAACAACCTATATAAATTCCTAACCTTATTTACTGTAAATTCAAAGAATCACCAAGCCAAATTGTTAACAGTAAATAAGATTAGGAATGTATATTGGTTGTTATTTAAGAACACGGGCTCATTGTATATTTTCATACATCATATATTATAAACGATATTGTGAAAGATATTGAGAGGAAACGATTGTAAAGAGCACAACAGACAGATTTGGATTGAAAGAATGAAGTCGAACGTAAAAGACGGTCAAGAGCTAAGGAGACAACGGAAGAGACACAAGAGAGACAAAGATTAGACCTCGAACGACATCAGGCAGAGAGAGAGAGACTTTGGGTCCCCGAACTCTATATCATCTAACATCCATCTCAACATAGGATCATTCCATGCCAAGTGGTCTAAAAGTTCCCGCCATCATGTCTCCAATTTTGTTCAAATTTTAGCTGTAGCACCGGTAAGATGTTAAACTAAGTTCCCCAAAATTTGAGGTCCCAAGCTTCAATAGTTGTTGATCTAGACCCCCTATCTGAAGGGTAGTCGGTCCATGTTCGCGCAGTATTGAACAAAATGCCACTTTTGGCGTCTAATAAAATTGAAATTAATTTATAAAAATGGCTTAAAATTTGAGATCCTATACAATTTTTCCTGCTGATTGTTAATTTTAACATTATGGATGCAAAATTCAGTCAAACAAGTTGACTCATAAGTGTGCATGAAAATTTGTTGTGACTTTCCGCCACAAAATTTGACAATATTTAGACTCTAACAACTTCTAGGCAAAAAAAGGTATGGACTTAAAATTTTGAACAAACACTATGCTTGGGCTAGACATGTTACTGCCAAATTTGCAACTATCTAGCATCTATAGTCGCCCTGCAGGATCTCTTAAAATTTGGCACTGTTGGCACGCAGGGTAAAATTTACAAAATTTAAAGCCAATTATTAAAAAATAGTCTAACTGAATCTGCTTGTGAATAGTATCATCTGAAAGAAAAAACGTTGCTCTAGAAGAACGATGTATTTTTTTTTTTTTTTTTTTTTGCAATGCGACCATTAAGTAGCCATGTAGGCAGGTCAAAGTATGTTAAAATTTGTGTGTGTGACATATTGCATCCTGATTACGGTATGTTTACTGCAGGATCCCAAGCCTGATTGTGGCTATCCTTGCTTCAGGAAAATTTTGCTCTTTGCAATATGAATTGCTATGAATTTGAGTCTTAATAGTCACTTAAAATTATTGATATAATTATAAATTCTTTTGCACTTCATTTAGGGTTCAGCAGTCCACTTTATTTCAATTCCTTATCGTTCAACAGGATTCCATTGCTTTTCAAGCAATGTTTTATATCGATATATATGTTAATAGTTTAAAGTCCTCGATCAAAATAATTAAGAATTCTTAAATAAATGTATTTATACTTCTGTTCTTCAAAAATCTTTTCATCACAATTAAAAGCAAATAATTTAAATTTTTATTAAGTGCTAAATTTGACATGGATTCCAAATATGCACGACGGGAAAAAAGTAAGAAAAGAAAGTTTATATTTTTTTCGAAAAATTTCACTTTTTTGATGAACGATATCTCGGTAAATTAGTTACCATTGGACTTAACTGTCCAGTTCCGATGGGTGCAGTGTTTATGAGATATCTTACTTTTTTAAAATCTTATCTTTATTATCATATTTTGTATTTTTCGTTATTTAAGTTTTAAACATATGGATCTTGAGAAAGTCCTTGAAAAATAGGACGAAATATTGAAGACATGTTGATGAAGTTTGTATTTGTTTGGAATCTTATCTTTCTCTTTAATATATATGTGTATATATATATATATATTAGTTAAAATGAAATTATTATCAGATAGCAATATAAAAATATCACTTATTTGTCCTCAAAATCATGTTTGGCACTTGACTAAAGGCCTAAATGTTGTTATATATTTATAGATTTTGCTTTTTTTTATTCATGCGTGCTTTAAACTTTGTAAATTTTACCATGCGTGCCAACAGTGCCAAATTTTAAGAGATCCTGCAGGGCGACTATAGATGCTAGATAGTTGCAAATTTGGCAGTAACATGTCTAGCCCAAGCACAGTGTTTGTTCAAAATTTCAAGTCCATACCTTTTTTTGCCTAGAAGTTGTTAGAGTCTAAATATTGTCAAATTTTGTGGCGGAAAGTCACAACAAATTTTTATGCACACTTTGAGTAAACTTGTTTGACTGAATTTTGCATCCATAATGTTAAAATTAATTTTATTGTAATCAGCAGGAAAAATTGTATAGGATCTCAAATTTTTAGCCATTTTTATAAGTTAATTTCAATTTTATTAGACCCCAAAAGTGGCATTTTGTTCAATATTGCGCGAACATGGACCGACTACCCTTCAGATAGGGGTCTACATCACAACTATTGAAGCTTGGGACCTCAAATTTTGGGGAACTTAGTTTAACACCTTACCGGTGCTACAGCTAAAATTTGAACAAAATTGGAGACATGATGGCGGGAACTTTTTTAATTTTAGACCACTTGGCATGGAATGACCCCATATCTCTTCTTCAAACATCTATATCGATCAATCTTTACACGGGGGCCAAGTATCAATAAAGATTAAATCAAAAGGAAGTGCTAATGATTTATTGTTTAAATAAAATAAGAGATGAGGATTATTAATAAAAATCAAAAGATATCAGTTTGTTAACATTAGATGTTACACCACTGAACAAGACAATAATTATCTTCAGTTTATACAACAGATTCATATTTAAGAAAAGTTAAGTCATAAATTAGATAGAAATTCAGTCAATTTTTTTTATTTTAATTTTAATTTTAATTATGTAGTCATTAGGATTGACTATTGAACGCAAGTCAACTTAACAATGTTTTTTTTTTTGTTTTTAATTGACAGATAACAGCAAAATTATTTTAAAGTCCTCTTAAAAACCCAAAAGGAATCAATTAACAGTCTGACTATTTCAAAATAAATAATTGCTACTCACTCAAAGTTTTAACTTTCATATGTTTCTTTACAATGGACACCTGAGCATATTTCTAGAAATACTAAGACTTGTCTTTACTGTACTGAAATTCTTTACAACAGACGAGGTTTAAACAAAACTTATGTGAAGTAAAGAAATGCTAATCTTGGAATGATGGAGACTTTTCCATGAATACCCTCCTAAAGATTAGCAGTCTTTTTATTTGACATGAAACCATCAACTGTAATAAAAGAAAATCAAATAGTTGACGGAATGGATTTACTTCTGAAGATAACATGAGTCCACATTACTAAAAATAACAACTTATCAATGTAAGGTACACAAATAGAGATAAGATTCTGTCGAGCCCTCAAACTTGATCAAGGGCCGTTGACAATAAAATTGCGAATTGGAAATAGAAGATCGAATGACCAGTACGACATTTGTCTATCTTTAAGTAGCGGGAAATGATATTTGACAGAATTGGGTAAATCCTACGATGGAGGAGAAACAACAAGTAGCAAATTCTCGACCTCGACCAGCTCTTCACTATTTGAACACTACAGTCGTCGCGGCGAATTTTGAAACCGGAAACCAAATTATCATTGACTAATTTCTCCAGTATCAATGCCATAAGCTCCGCAGGAAATATCAATCTCAATTATCAAAAATAGAAAATATCAAAAATCTCACATACATCTTCTTGAAATCGACGAGCAACATTAAAAATAATTTCCCTACTTGGCTTTTGAAAACTTTTCCTCTTCGAAATGTTGAATGTGAAGCAGCGACCGCCATTTTCTCTTCTATTTGAATGTGACCGACCAGCCAGGAAAGGAAAATCTATAATCTGCGTTGCATTCTGGGAGTTTCAACTCTGGCTGCTTTGATAATAATGATTATTTATTAAATACAGTCGGTTTCGTGGATGATCTATTAAAATTGCATTTTGTAAGTGAACTGAAATTGAAATGGGGAAAGGTACAATTTCTTTTATTTTGTTTTTTTTGTACAAAGGAATCTTATCTTTTGACACTTCTTAATTTTCATTTACATTCTTAATCACTCCAATATTTCTGCACTGTTTTTTTTTTTAATTTTTCGAACAAAATCAATAATATACATTTTATAATAACACTTACTATTTTCCTTAAGTAAATGTCTCTTAAACTTGGATAGATAATACTGTCATTACAAGGCATTCTCTTTTAAACTTTTATTATTATTTAAAGTAAGAAATTATTTAAAAAGCTAAATTATGAATTCAAATCTAATGTTTTAGGAAATCAATTCCAACAGAGGCAAAGTCATTCCATGAGTTTTACTTAGAAGTCATCTTTGTTTTTTTCCATTTCTCATTAGTTCGTTTAGGAAGTTGTCTATTAGCAACACTAGGATGATGAATTGCTTCCTACCAATTTGACAGGAGTCAGAAAGAGCGAGAAACAAAGAAAGTCAAAGAAAAAACAAAACGTTTCTTCCAAAATTCTCACTTCGTAGGCAAGAACTAATTGTTATTTCATCGAAATATATCTTGTTTATCTATCAGTTTACATTTATCATCATTCTTTCCATGTGAACGCTTGAAAACTGGACGAAAACCTGAATTCGCTTTTGTTCAATTCAGAAATTTTCTATCACTTGAGAGAGATGCAAATACTTCAACAACTTCGCGTTTCTTATCTGTTTCCATTTATTTATAGATTCACTGTGAGACACTTAATTAGTTAAAAGGTTTAGAACTCTAAATAACAAAGACCGACAAAAGCCTGATTTATTTTGCTGTAGTTATTCAACATTGAAATGTCCTCTACATTTAAGAGATGCTTTTAAGAGACTCATTATTATTTTCCTCTTGCCTTCGTATAAAGGCTCAAAAGTGTTTTAATAAGATTGTTTCAGTCGGTCACAATGTTACGTTCATTCGTGATTTTCCAAGTGAAGAAAATTTACTTTACATTAATTTAAATTATTAAGATCAATAATTTATATTTTGAAATATACAAAGAAAAAAATCAATGACTTACTCTAAATCTAAAGTAGTTGTGTCACATTAAGGTTCAAAATCTAAAATTTTATTTATTTTTTAAGATAAAAATATCAGTTTTATTTTAATTAAGTAAAATAAAATATTAGAATATTTTTTTTTATGTATTATGTAATAAAATATTGTTACTATATAACAGCTTCTCGTTTGGATACAATATTAATAAAAAAAAAAAAAAACCAAACGTTGTCAAATAGAGAATTTCCATTACCTGTATTGGCAATTTTGTCAAAGGGTCTTCTTGGATAGTACAAAAGATCTTTCAGGTCGACGTGCTCGGCAGTCATGCCACTCACTTTCAATTAATCTAATCTAATGGGTCTTCTTGCCAAAAAAAAAAAAGGACAACAAATCTTGATGTAATGCCTGAATTTAACCCTAATTCAAACCAGACAAACTAAGATATGCAATTAATTATTTTAAATAATTATAAAGATGGGATATACTAATTTAGCCATTTATTATTACTAAAACAACCCTTTGCACGTAAGGCTAAGCTACATGGCTAATGATTTGTTCAAGAGACCTAACTATATATATGTCATAGTTTATACTTTATGAGAGTTCTCTGTCTGAGCGCTGATGGTTCTTCAATTCTCACAATTCTCAGTGTCAAAAGACGACGTGTCTCCGGACAGTGCATTGGTTTACTTACAATGGACAGTTAAACAGAATGGATTAACAGGGAGAAAATCAATCTGATGGAATAATATGGCGAAAAAATATAGTAATTTTTGTTGATTCAGTAGTCTCAAAATTTCTATTGCGATTTAAATCTACGCCATTTTGTTTTGGTCAAAATTAGCATGGACTTCACAATTACTATCAATTAATATGGCAAACAATATTTTATATAAAATAAAAGAAAAAATAATAAAAAAAAATTTAAAAAATTATCACATGATGTAGTTTTTAAGGAATATATTGTTTTCTAAGTAATAGTAAGAACAATCTAATTAGAATAACGTATGGTTCTAGAACAGGTCACTAGTGAGTCAATTATTTTTTATTTTAATTACAAGAATGCAAAGCATCTGACATTAGATTAAAAACTCCAATAATTTGAAAGTATTCTTTCACGATAAGAAATGGCTGAATCTTCTTGAGTCTTGTAAGTAATGCAAATACAAACAATCTTAGCTTTTATCTCTTTCAATCAGAAAACAAACAATTTCATGTCTACCACGGGGTTACTAAGTATCTCGTTCAAAAATTTATAGTTTATGCTACAGCCTAATTAAGCTACAAGAGACCAGAACAGAAAATTAATCCTGTAGATTTTGTTTACACAACCATTAGTCTACATAAAGCCACGGAATCTTCTTGAAGAACGAAAGAACTTACAGGAAAGACTGGAATTTTAATTGTTGTCTGTGCTTTATTTCATTGATTTTAATTTTATTCAGAAATATATAAACTAAATACCCACTTTTTTTATAACATTGTTGTACACTGATGGAAAAAGAAAACCTCTACATTTCATTATTTCTTTGTCGTCTCTATCTTTGCTCCATTCGGAAGAGGTTTTTTTTATCTTTTCTTTTTTTAAACAAAAAAAATTCTTTCTTTGTATAAAGTGAAAAATCATTTCTTTAGTAGCAGAGAAACATTTCAGCATTTTCTAAAAGTATTATTGCACTTCAAAGTATTACCAACGAGCAAATTTTGCAATTTTGGGGGAAAAAGGAAATGTTTATGCAGTGTTTCAGTATGTAGATTTCTGTAAGATTTTTTTGCTTTCTGTTTTGAAATCAATTCCCATCTATCACTGTCACTGTCAAACTGAGGAACGCTGAGGAAAACAGATTCCAGAAACAAAAAAAATGCATAAAAGGCAAAGGAATCTCTGTGCATTGTCATGTCTTTCTTGGTTATTTTATGGGTTTAGTTTTTGCAATTTATCAAATGTAACGTTTGCATATTCAAGAAAGAACAATTCTGATACTGCAGGTTCAGTACGCTATTGAAAATCGAAAAACTTCATTTATTCAAATATTGTGGTTCTCTGTTGCTAAATTTTAAATGTTCTTTGTGAATTTAAAAACCCTGAAACTAACACAAAACGAAAAAAAAACATAAATCTGCAATAAAATCAAACTTTGCTTGAAGATTTACTTGTATCTATTATTTATCTTTCAATGTTTGTTTCCGGAATCTAAAACGAAAAATAAATCTGAGGAATGGGGTTTCTATATAATTTAGAAGCCATTTGAGGAAATTTAATCCAACCATGCGAAATACATCAAAAAATTCTGAATAATAAGTAACATGTGGTTAAGGAAACAATATATCTATGTACACAATGTAGAAGAAAACAAAATTAATTAGCAATTTCATCACAATAAGATTAATTGATTTGGATACTATCTTCTTTTTATGAGTACAATTTTCTTCTTTCTAACTTCATCTGTGATCAAAAAGCTTCAGTATCCATCTCAGCCATCAACCAAAGCTCTCATTATACAGAGAAATAGAACTTGAAAGAATTTATAATTGACTTTAAAAAGTTCAGTCTGTTTCACCTTTCTATTCAATTAGTTTAAAATAATACCTAAATGTTTAAAATCGAAATTTCACTAGAAACATTAAAAATGAAGAAATAAATAAAAAAAAAAATAAGCACAAAAATATGTTAATAACTCAATATTCTAAAAGAATTTATGGACTTTAAATATAATAGGTTTGATTGTTTTCAACTTCTAAACTATATATTATAATACAATCTTTTTATTTATATTACTATATTTCGATCGAACTCATTGCCGATTTCAACGGGTTTTACAAAATTCAATAATTTGAACAATATTACAATTTGCTGGATGATGCGCATCCTACTAGAATTGCACATCTCACTACCAATAGATTCTTAGTAATAATTAGTTATTTAAATTAACAATTTATCAAACAGAGGAAATAAGAATAACCAGTAGTTAAATGAATGACATATTCTTGTACAAAGATTCCTCCTCTTCGATTCAAATAAATGAAGACACTTGTATTCGTTGAACTATAAGTTATAACTTTATAAATTATCTAAAAGTACATTTGTTTTAATAATTCAACTATGAATTCACGTTCATAAAAACTTAAGTGTACAGATTGAATGTTCCCACTGTTTCAACAGTTACAATAGTTGAATGATGAATATTTATATCACTTATTATTACAATAGTTCACTAAATAGTTTTTTTTCCTTTCCTTTATTGTTTCCCACTATTATCAACGTCTGAGCTTTAATGTTAATACTGAGGATTGATTTTCTAAAGTCACAATTAAAGTCACTATGTTGAATTTAGCACTTTAAATGCGTAATCAAAATTCAGTTCTTGTTCAATTCGCTTTCTTTCGTATATCATCATGTCTTGTGTCGTTTAAAGAAAATGAGCACTTACTTGTATTTTCCTTAATACAATACGACGACTCACAGTTGTTCGATGTTTCAATCGCATCACTAATCCATAAACATTGAATGGCTATCGAACATACCTGAACAAAATCAATTTGGCGCATCCATGATGTTACATCTAGACATATTAGGATTATTTCTCCTGAAAAAAACATTATAAAAATGGGATTAATGAATCTTGATATTAATCACAGATATCCTACTGATAATGAACACACATATCTCAAGATTAAGTTCATTGTACATCCTTTGACTTAGATGTTATTCTATCGTTGAGATTTCCTTGACTCTCATCATCCTTCGCCATTTTTAAAGATCTCCTCCTTCTCTTGCTTCTAACATCAAAAAACTCTTGTTCTCTCTTTTTAACAAAACGATGTCCAGAGCTCACAATCGTCATGCACAAATATTTGTTCTCATTATTATCTGTTTCTTCATTGCTTTGTCGTGATGACTGTCTATTATTTCTCAGTTACGTCCTTGTTTCACATTGTCTGATCTGCATGTTGTAAATTGCATAAATTCGGAAAGTGAACTTAATTGCAACTAACTTTAATTCGGAATCACACTTCTAGTAGACTAATTTTCTAGTAGACTATTTTTACTTTTATTTTTTTGATATGCACAATATTCTGAGTTTATTACAGCGAGTTTTCGGAATGTGTTCAATTTTAAAGAAATATAGCCTACTTTTTCTATTATTTTTCCGATAATAGGCTGGATGGAGATTGGTATGTAATTTCCGAAGTTTTTATAGTAACCGCATTTATACATTGAAATAATTTTGGCAATTTTTAAATCTGTTTGGTATTTTTCCTTTGATGTTCTTATTATAGGAGAAATAACAAGTTTTGTTTTGTAAAAACCCACAGATTTTTTTTATCATTTACAATTCTTATTATTTTGCTTATTTCACTTAATCAGGGTTCTTCTAGGACCATTGTATTTCTGATCATTCCACATGAGTCTATGGATGCAAATAATTTTGAACTCATAGTCACACAATGATCCCATACCAAAACAAATGTTGATCATATTTTTATAAATAAGCATGATATCGAAACAAGGAATAATAGTTCAAGAACGAATCTCAGATCACTACATAATAATTCTGGAATTAACAATTCAAGAATGAATTCCAGAATTATTATATATTGATCTGAGATTCGTTCTTGAAATTTTATTCCTTGTTTCGATACCCTGCTTATTTACAAAAATATAATCAACATTTGTTTTGGTTTTGGATCATTGTTTACTTCATTTCTATTAATTCGCTTTAACAAAGAATAGTGGAATTCACGTAACAGAAAGTTCTTCAATTCTTTTATTAACTATGGTTCCTAGATGCTGATCAACTGTTAAGAGCCTTGTTATAATTGAATTCAATTAGATTTATGGCAATTTATGGAATGTGTGCAGTGTGTGGATGTACATTATCATGTTGGGAAATTGCTCCTGCCAGGCGTTATAAGAAGGGCAAAACAACGGGTTGTTGAATCGCTTGCATGTATTGCTATGAATTTAAAGTTCCTCGTATCACTATGAAGGTACTCCCCGCACCATTACGCCAGAAGTAAAGGCAGTGTGCTCCGCGCCAATATTTCAAATCCTGGCTGTCCAATCTTCCTCCACAGGGTGGACCGTGCCCGAGAGACGTGATATATTCCCAAATGGTTTCTTACTGTGTTAAGTGATGAGTTCTGCTTCTGCCTTGCAAGCAACGCATAGTTTTATGGAGGATGACTGGGCAGTGCTCAACTCCTGGTTGTCATTACTTCTGATGTAATGGTGTAGGAAGCCATTTCTCATCATCTGATCACACTCTTCGTCAAGATTCAAAGAACTTAACATGCACAACAATATGTACAAGAAATCCTGCAATCTGAGTTTTGCCCTTCATGTAACATCTGTCAGGAGAAATTTTCCAATGGCATAATGCATATCCGCCCATATTTCCCAATAGTGTCTACAAGCAATTCATTTTCTTTCTTGGCCTGCCAGGTCCCAAGACTTATCTCTAATTGAGCATATCAGAGACACACTAGGATATCAAGGTTTTTCATCATCATACATCCAGGATTTGTTGCAGCAGTTTCAGCAAGCTCTGCGTGATCTGCAACAAGAGAACATGAGGACTTTGTTTCACTTCATGCCACGCCATATATCAAAATTTACAGGGTGGGCGAAAAGTCCGTATATCTCTGGATATCAATGAATGCTATGGAAAAAGTCATCTAGATCACGTTTCTAGAAATAAATTAATCAGCAAGGAATGGATGCAACAATGAAACAATTACACATTGACAACACGCGAGCAATCGAATAATGGCAATAATCAAAGCAGAACGAATATGGCTGATTTAAGCAGGATCTGGATTGAAGAGGGTTTAGTGACTGCAATTTGGATTCAGAAACGATCACATACGGGACAAACACTTTACAAATTATTACCAATTTTCAGCTGCGATTTCAGAAGGCGCCACCATCCAAGAGAATATTAATAGCATGGGAACGGAAGTCAGGATCCTTGAAGGATTCACATCGGACGGGACTGCAAAAGGATTTGAACGAGAAACCTTTTCGTCCGTTATCAGTGAATGAGCTATCAGATGTGGATTTACTATGGTGCGATGAAGTATGCAACCTGCTTTTCCAAATTTTCCGACATGAGAAGATCAACGAAGAGTTATGTTTAGTGATGAATGTGCTATTTATCGAATTCGAAAGATCGGAACGTTTATTTTTGATCAAAGGAAAAATCCACATTTTTTTAGGTACTCGAACAAAATACATCGAACATTACGATTTGGCCCTGGGTAAAAGAAAAAAATCTGCTTGGACCGTATTACTTCAATGGCCCAGTGAATCAGACGTATCTGCATACGATTAACGAATGGTTGCTATCTGAACTCGAATTGAAAGGCATAGCTGATATTGTGTGGTTTCAAGTCCCACCTCATTTCGCCGTGAGAGTGCGATTGCGCCTTGATGAGCTTTTTCCAAGCAGGTGGATCGGCCGGGGACTGGAGAACTTTGTTTTAACTTTGCCATGGCCACCACAGATCTCACCACACCAGACAATTGGGAATAATTAAACAGGAAGTCAACACAGCGATTACGTTTCCAACAGGTGGACGTCATAAATGCTACGGAAAATGAGCCTACGGACCTGGAGACGCATCTGTGCAGAGACTATGGAGGAGTGCATTCAGATGTTTTGGATCCATAATAGGGACATCAATTCATTTCAAATCCAGTTTACTGATAGGGATATACGGACTTTTCGCCCACTCTGTATATCAGCCAGAAGTGGCTCAACATAATACTGGTAATGCAGCTTCAATAAAAATTCAATAGTTCAATAGTTCAATAAAAATTTGTATTTTCAATGTGATAATTGAATCAATTTCAATTCTCTTCATTTGGCATCTACAAAGTTCTCCAAATGATATCTACAAAGTTATATTCAAAATGGACTCTTACTTCATGGTGCTGGATTTTTTTGTCAAAGAGTAAATATATTAATGATTACAACTATAGAATTAAATGTATATAAATGATTGCTTGTTTTGGAATAAACACTTAAGATTCTGTTAAATCCTTAATTTGAAGGAATAAGATTTTTGTTAGTCGCCATCACTTCAATGATAATAAATCAAACTATGATTTGCATGGTTTCTTTCATGAGATTTATTTATTTGCTTGTAAGGCTTTGCAATAATGGCGATCAACGATGCTTTTATGGGATTCGACCCCTGCACTCCTCCAGAGCTCTGTTTACCGTAATAAATCCGTGGCTTTATTTTTGCCATTTCGATGGGTCAAGTCGGGGCAACTTTATCCAATCAGAGCAGTTATTTATGACGGTCGCCATGGTCAATGGTAGAAGCCAGTGCAATCACTCGGAAAGAAAAAAAGAAAGGGAGAGACAGACAGACATATACCATGGCATTATTACGGCCAATAATCTGGATGTCAGCAGGGGGGGGAAAATTACTGTCTGTGTCGTTTAGGAATTCTTTTGACTTTTTTTTTTCTATTTCAAGAGAGAAAAAAAAAGAAAGAAACGAAAACTACAAAAGTTGTCTCGTGATTTGTAATCAATTTTTGTGAAAAAATTCAAGAAAAAAAAAGGAGAGATACTGAAATAACAATGCAGAAATTGAAAAACATTATAGGCTTATATTAATCTCTTATAGATTATTAGGCATAATCCCCACAAAGAACGTAGATGTTCTGCCACTATATCTTATCTATCCGAATAGATATCGAAAACTGATTTGCTTTCCAAAATTTCAATTAGGTTTGCAAATTTTTATGAAAAAAATTTGAGTGAATTACTCAAATGAATTAAGTCACAAGTAAAATATACAACAACAACAATACTGTCCATATTTTTCTGAATTCAAAAGACAGAATTTCATCTCGGATCGTTACCGTGCTGGCGTTTTGGGAGTAACATGATTTCGACTAATTACAGCTAAATAATAATCACATACATTATTCCTAATGATATAATTAATAATACACCTAATTATGATTTAATAATTTACTGCGTATAATATTTACAATTACAAGTATGTACTGTCTACTAATTCTGACCGCCTAGTAAAGGAGAAGGATCCCATCGAGCAGAGAAAGGGAATCCGTAAATGAGAAATAATACGAATTACACGGGAAAGATAAAAAATTAGTAAACAATTGAATGAAAATTTTTAAACAATATCTTACAAAGCAGAATTTACAATTTGGAAGAATAAAATGTTTTTTCTTTTAACAAATACTTATAACAATATTAAAATATGTAGATTATATTTTTAGTGAGTGGTTTGCTTCTATGGGACTGTGAATGTACTTGCCCAGATATCAAAGAGGAAGAGGAAAGATTACATCGTATCATTAATGTGTGTTCTGAAGATAATAGAATGCATCTGAGTAGAAGAATTTATTCTTCTATTCATCTATTATTCATCTTTTAAAGTGAGTAGTTTTCTTTTAGAAGGAACCAATCACGGATTTCATTTAGATTTTTATTCCTATTTCAGAAGTTGAATACCTAATCGATATTCATTAACTATAAAGGCCTATACAGAGTATTTCATGTTGTCATTGTTCATCTTGAATTAGTGGATAATTAAAAAAAACGGAATCAAGATAACCGGAGCAAACCTCCATGTCTCAAGAAAGATGGTGAAATTGTTAAGAGAAAACTGACTTAAGAAAAAATTTCTTACTTCACTGAACAAAATCTTAAATTGGCAAAGTCAATCAGATGTCATCTAAAATGCTGTAGAAGAATCGTAGAAGCTTTACATTCAAAAAGCTATCAAAACTCATAAGAAGGATTCTAAACTCTACAATGCACAGTCATCAATTTTCTTATTTTTCTACACAAATACGCCTTGTATCAGCTCAAAATTCTGCAGTATCATTTCGTTAAATTTTCAAATTTATTTGAAATACTTATTTAATTTATAATGCTACTTAATTTAGTGAAATAACAAATTGATTTTGAAAGATTCAACAACATTTTGCGAACTTAGAAACATAATTACAACTTTCTTCCCAAAATGGTGAATCCCAATAAAATTCATTAATCCAAAATTACTTCTAAGGTATTTTGTTGTCAGATTAAAAAAACAAAAAATATACAGTAAGTTTCAGACTGCCCACAGACTATTTTCAACTGTAATACTAACTGGTTAAGATGGGTCTAAATAATTTCTGATGACATTATTAGACAATTCGCTGTTAACTGTAGGTAAGTTGACGATGTGCCAGGATGTAAAGTAAGGTGAGGGAGAAGACAAGTGCGCTGATCTATTAGTTGATTTTGATCGAAATTAGGGACGTGGGTAATTAATGTATTCGTGTTGATGTAATATTGATTTGAATTCGTCTTTATAATTTACCCGGTGTTGCTTTAGTCTTTTTATTAAAGACTGTGTCGTATAATCAAGCATCGGCACAATTATAATACTTTTTTAATGCAGTAGAATAAGGAATAGCGGAAACTATTTTATTTTTGGTTTGAATGCCATACCTATTATTAGATTTGCGATAGTTCAGTTTATTTTCCGCGTTAATAACCCGGATGGTATGTTTTTATAGGAGCTGCTTTATGTTACAATTAATGTCTTGTATGTGAGGAATAACCCCATAGTTATAAGTTTCCTGTTTATTTATGTTGTGTTTTTTAGGTTTGCAGTTTCTGGCTTTATGTAATATTTTTTTTAATAAATTTAATCTGGTAGTTTGATTGGGTGAAGATTTGTTTTAGATGGTTTTCTGATTGCCTAATAACGTCATCACAAATTTAGACCCATCTTTCCTAGATAGCATTACAGTTGAGAATAGTCTGCGGGCAGACTGAAACGTATTGTATTTTGTTTTTAATCTGACGACAAAATATCCAAGTAATTTTGGATTCATGAATTTTATTGGGATTCACCATATAGAAGATTTATATCTATTTTATCCCACTTGTGTATAATTATTTCTTCTTGAAATTTTAGTCTGAAAGACTTTTATCCAGTGCAAACAAATATTACACAATTTCGAAAAAAAAAACGCTAACCATTAATAAATCAAGTCATTTGATACTAAAGTCATTGAGTAAAGTAAATAAGTAAAATGGTTCTTCGTAATTAAACTATTGCTGATCACAGAGAGGCAGAATCGTAATCGCTCTAGTGAATTAATGAACATTGTCATTTGTGTACGATATTATCGATGCTGGCTGGGCTTCATTGCCCAGGAAGGTTTAAATTGTTAAGAGAGATTTACTTCGAGAAATAAATAGTTTTTGCTTTTCATTCTGTAACTTAACCCTATTTACAATTATTAGACTAAGTCTGTCATATCCTTTGATAATTACGTCCAACGAAGAAAAAAGTGGAACGGAGACTTCCCTTCATTAGAATAAAGTGAAACGAAATAAATTGTATCAAGTTGGAAATTCGAATTCTAAGAAAACAGAAAATATCATTGGCTCACAAAATAAATTTCGCGAAAGAATGTCCTTTGTAACTGTAATGATCTCTCTGATACAGAAGAGAAAATTACTAAGTAAAATTAAAGTGAAGGAAAATAGAATTTCACTTATTATTAAAGAATACAATAAAACTCAGACTATTGCTATTAATGATAAGCTAAATGTTAGGATCTGGTTTCCTTAAAGGTTTCTGCGGCAGAATTATACTTTTATTACGTTGCAGGAAATAAAAATGTCAAATCTGATACGGCTGGTATTATGAAATAATCTCCCAAATAAATAGAGAAAAAGTCACTAGCAAATGTCGCGTGCGTATTATTTTTATTACGAAAGATTATCGTTTTTTTACAGACACCTTCTTTACTTGATTCGTTTCGGTAAGAAATAAAAAGAAATAAAGAACAAAATTTTTAAGATATAGAAATTGAGATAAAAGCAAAGAATTTCTAATTTGAAATAAGATACTTTCACTTATCTGTTATTAACAGTAAATTATTGTCAAATTTAATTTGAAGTTTTCCTTATTTATTTTTGTTAATTGTAAGTATCTAGTTCTTGTAGTTTGTGTCTATTCGAAACCCTTAAGCTAGAGACGCTGCAATTTTCTCATTCAATGATAGATATGGGGGAAATTTATAGTTGCTTTGGCCGTTATTCCCATCTGGGTGTGATTAGTGGGAAGAGGAAGGAGTAGATGTTGGCCAAAGTCAAGGCAGAGAAAAAATTTTATAGTCCATAATGACGACGTTCGAGAGGAAGGCATAAATAAAGCAATAGGTTCTGAGAAAAAATAGAAAGATAGACTAAGTCCTAATCAGGGTTATTAAAGTTTGTTAATGATTGTGGCCTCCATAAAGTTTAGATTCATGATTTAATTGACTATTAACATTAATATTTTCATCTGTAAATCGGAATTTCTCAAGCTAGAAAAACAAATAGTCATATGAACTTATTGGGACAAAATATCATTTGACATGTTTCCTATTTCATTAAAGTCAAGATGGTCAACTCAATCTCAAGGAATTATTACTCAATTAACTGTGGAAGATGCCTGGCTTTATTCTCGTCGTCCGTTCACAAATCAGTACCAGAGTCTCCGTCTAGAGTAATGCCGTGTCCAAAAGACTTGTTCTGCTCTCGAATGGACTCGTATTGTGTTCATTGATGAGTCGAGTCATGCAGCAGATGATCACTGCATCGCTCGTGTGGAGAAGGACTGCGCATCTCTCAAAACCTGGCAATGTTCCAAGAGGCACTCAACTGCTACAATATGGGGAGCCATTTATTTTGACAGAAGATTTCCTCTCTTAGTGATTAGAGGAATGTGCAGGAGATCTGCAATCTGTTTTGTTTTTTTTGCCCTTCATGTCAATTCTTGAGGAGCATATATACAATAGGATAATCACTTCAATACACTGCACAACTTTCGCAGTAGTGTTTTCAAACCCTTTCTTTGCCAGACTTGTACCCCATCGAGCAAGTCTGGGACAAGCTAACTGAATCTATCATCGAACATTCGGTATCTGGAGTAAAAGTTGCATCAAGCTTGGCGTGATCTGTCACAAGACAACATCAGGATTTTGTTTCACTCTAAGTCGTGCCGTACATCTGCATGCGTAGAATCCCGAGGCGGCTCAACGCAGTCCTAACAATGTAACAACGATGCTGCTATTGTTCAATAAAAATTTGTGGTTTTGTTTTTTTTTTACCATCGACTTTAATCAATTCCAATTCTCCATTCAAAAAGCACTTATAAAAAGTTTGATTCATAGTGTTTCGATTGTTTTTGTCACAGAGTATATATTTGTTTGTGTGATCACCCACTTATATTTAGCAACTTATTATATTTCCTATATGTATATTTTGGAGAAACTAAATTTGAGCAAATTAACTTTCTTTTAAAATCACAAAACTTTCTTTTAAAAATTTAAACAAATCGAAAAAATGTTTTGTCAGAATCCCACTTACGATAAAAACATGTGGTACAAATAAATTGAGAAGGCGATTAAGAAGATATTCTTTTCCCGTATCTATAAAGACTTAAGTATTTACTAGCGTCGTAAGAAATCTTTGAATGCTGCTTAAATTCTCTCTCTCGAAGTTTAAAGCAATGAAATTTCTTCATTGCTTAGTATAATAATAATTAAATTTGCAAAATTTAAATATTATTAAATGAAAGCAGTTACTATTCATTGCGTAGAATATTTATTTCCTTCCTTAAACAGCTTCTAACTTGGTAGGTTGGGCCGGTTGCTAAGACACTGGCCTCTCACCTCTGAGTACCAGGTTAGGTTCTCATGTGGGTTTCGTTGATGGTGGCGATCCGAGCTGGGCAGGTTTTCCCGGGGTTCTCCAGTTTCCCCTGCATTTCTCACACTATTCTTTCTCAGTCTTTCTCTCCGTGTGTCCTTCTTTCCGTGGGATAGCACAATAGATCTTTCAGGTCGCGGTGCTCGGCTGTCAAGCCACCCATTACATTACGTTACATTACAACTTGGTTGGTTAGTTAATTAGCAATAGGTAGGGGGTCAAGCTATGCCAAGAAAGGTAAAGTAGTAAAAGGTGGACAAATAAAAATAACTGTAAAGGGCTATAAAAGATAAATATCCTGTATAATAATCAAAACAGAGCAAAGAAAAATATTAATAAAAAAAGTAAGCTTATTTATTTACAGTAAAAGGAACAAACTACCATAAAAAATAAAGGATTATTACAAGGAAAACAAAGTACAAAGACAAGGAAAATAAACCAAAAAAATAATAGGACTAACAAGAAGAGATAAAAGTGAAAAAGATGACAAGTATATTAAAACAAGCATAAAAGGATGGCAAGGACATAGATGAATGAATTATAGCAGATGATACAGAGAAAAGATTATTATTGTTTGAAAGTAGAGAAATAAGAATATGTATCTATATATAAACACTGATGGTATGTTGATTAAAAGGAGGAACCTCGACTAAAATATGAGGAATGATTTAAGTAACATTCACGTAACATATAAAGGATATTATTCTTGAAGAAAACAAGCATTGATAGAGTTACTCTGATGTATCCAATTTGAAATGCCTTAGAAGAATATCTTAAATTGAGTATTTACATTCTGTTTGTAAAAGAGAATTAATATATGAAATTGGGTCTACTTTGTTGCCGGATAATCCTCAATTGAAGACGAATAACAAACACTGAAATAAGAGCTAAGGATTTGATGTGCTTTGATTCCTTACCTTGATGGAAGGAAAACGTAAACAATGAAAGTGCAGCAGGAGAAGGAGGAGGATTTCTAGGTCTTAAGAATTGACTCTAGTAACGTTTGATTGGTAAGTTCTAAATAACAAAAGAGAATGTGTCTACGAGATCAAAATTATGGAGATTTCCCAAAATCCCAAATTGTCGAATATGATCACAGACTTTCTTAAAATGATGAAAATTGAAGTTGTATCTATTAACGATAACCGTGTGATGAGATTAGGAATAGTGGATGGGTTTACAAAGCCAGTTACATGTCTTTTAGAAATAGGAGTCAAGAACTGAATTCACCAGACGTTTAGTATTCATCAAATACTCATGTAATAATCTTATGTAACAATCCTGTAAATTCTTAAATAACAATCTTAGGGATACCTCTAAAAATCGTTTATCATTTCCTTCATAAAATTTTATTTTAATTTTATATTCTCGTGATATTTCCTTGATGATTAGTAATTAACCTGTAGTTCAACATATTTCAATTAGCAGTATTTTCTTTTCTGATAATCAAGTGAGAATTGAAAGCAATTCTCTATTTTTAACTTTTATTTCTATGTCCAATATAAAATACATTTTTTCAACTCGATCATGTCCTAAACTTCTTAGGATTTTGTTCTGAAGCTAATTTGAACTACTAATACTATTTATCTAGATATCCTAACGATTTTACAATTAATTATTGGTAATGAAATGCTTCAATTGCCTTCAATTTAATTTTTGTTCAATAATACTGAATGTTAAAAGGTTGAGACCCAATGTTTTACTAGGTGACTATCTCAAGATAGGTATTTCACGTTCATTACTGATCATCAGCTGAAAACCTAGTAAAGCAGTGGACTTCAACCTTTTAATGTGTTGATTTATATTTTTAGGCGGTTTATTTAACTGCGCATGAAAAATTCATTGAGGCTAATGGAGGCTAGCAGAGGAATTTTCTGTATTTTATTTTTGATATGTAATTTTTTTAGTTTAATTTTGGAGGTACCATTTGCTGTCGACTAATACTGAATGTTCTTTATGTCGTCTTCTTCTGTGATACGTCACAACTGACTGAATAATGATATCGCTGCATGGTGGATAGGGACACTCTTGAATCAGTTCCCGCCTTGTAGCCTGCCTAGCTCTCCCAGAGCCTTCTCTGACCTCCCAGCACAGTCGTACATTCGGAATGGTGCAGGTGGAGGCCAATTCGGCCAGATATGATCCCTCTCAAACTCAGTTGCTCAAAACGCCAAGAATGAGTCGTCGAGGGAAGCTTCACCACCACCACCTGATTAGAAAGCACACAATGGTTGCATGTCGGCCGTTCACATGACCACAGCCTTAGCGATACTAACATCTCTGGTGGCATTTCTCGGCGGGCAATCGCAGCCTAACTGCAATGAACTACTTACTACAGTGCCCTAAGTCCAATGTTTTTGTCAATGAATGTATTTCAATCGTAGATATAGTTAGTTTCTCCCTTTATACAATTATGATGGAAAATTAATTTTACATTGATCTTAAAAAACTAACGTTTGCAAATAAATCAATCTTAATACAATAACATAGATGAAATATTATGTTGTCTGAAAACAGAATTCATAAATTCAATTCTGAAAATGAGAAGGCATAAAAAAATAATAACAATAAAACATTCTTGTTTAGAAACAGAGTAAAAGAAAAAAAAAAGAAAACAGAAATTGGAAGAATGTCTGCTAAACACAAACATTCGAAAAACCCAAATTCAAATCAAAAAATTTCTTTGAGGAAACGTATTTTATCCAACGTAATTATGATATAAAAGCTAAATTCGATTTCATTTCCGATACTCATCTTTATTTAGCTTAAAACAATTTCTTTTGTTGTGAAAATAAAAGAATTATTACGATAACATTCCGGAACATTCAGAATTTCTGCTTAATTTAAATGTTTTGATATCTTTAAATCACAACCAAAAAACCAAAAACCAAAAAAAAAAAAAAAAAAAAAAACCATGAAGCTCTCATATAAAGTTTTATCAGTTTTTCTTTTAATAGTAACTGTACAAAAGGATATGTGTGTGGATTATGCAGCTTGAATTCCTATCTGAGAAACAAACAGAAAACTTAATGAACTTGCAAACCTTAGGGAATTGTGTCTTGATAATTTCTGTTCCTCATATCAAGAGATAAAGAAGCTAATTTATTATTCTGGATAAGGATGCGCTAACACGATTTAAGATAAAAACAAAGAACAAGTTACATTTCAAGCACTGCTATCCATTTTGGCTTTTTTTTTCTGTTAGGGAACTTTCTTCAAATATATATATATATGTATGTATAAAGAGAATAAGTTTCGTTCAGCAGAAAGCAGTTTTCGGTCAGAAGGAAGTGTGTCTAGAAATAAATCTTATTTAAATGATTCCAATTAATGTAATTCGAGGATATTATAAACAATAATGTCGTTTCTTATTTACTGCAACTCAAACAGTGAATCATAAAATTGGAAAATAAGAAATCAAAAAACAAAATCTTTTTCTAGTCTATTTGATGTTTTAGGAAGAATTCGAGGGAAGAAATTAATTTTTAAGGAAAGAGATAATTTTCTAACTTTTAATTAAATAAAAATTCGTAACTAATATTTCACTGCTAGAAAACTTCTGACGAATACGAACACGAATAATGAAACTAAAAAAAAATTACAAACTATTTTATTAATTACTTACATTTTTTTTTCTTAAATAAGCTTTAAATCGATCCAGAAATATTTGATTTATTCTCATTTAAGCTTTATTTATTTATTAAGTAAAAAAATGATTTTTTTTTTTCTTTTTTTTACTTAAACATTAATAAGATAACATAAAAAAGAATAATATTGACAATAAATGCCAAATGGAGTAACATTACATTTTAAATAATCCTGCAAATTATAAATTTAAGCAATAAAATAAAATTCTTATTTCTACTTTTAAAATCATTGATCTTCAATGTCCAAAGTCCCTTTAAATAAAGAGCATTTGTTTGTTAATTAAAAACAAAATTTGATTTCAATTAAGTTTTATTACTTTTGATCTCGCCTCTTATTTTATTCAATCTCTGATCAGCACAACAGACTTGAACATTTCATTTGCAAATGCGATGTTGCCACAACATGAAGATGATGAAGATGTCTTTTTTTTACTTCAGAAATGCAGTTATTCAGCCTTTGATTCTTAACAGAAAATCTGCCAACTACCATTCAAAAATAATTTCACTTTCTAAATCTGTTGAAGAAATTTGCAAAAGTGTAATAGGATGAACGAAGAACTCTCTTGATAAATCTATAATAGATCTCAGAAGGAAACATCAATATGCTGTGAAATTATTATTTCGATTTTTTCTAAGAAAAGTTTAAATGAACATCTGCCCAATTCCGAACGGTTTCTGAGATACAGGCATTTGGATGTACAGATGCAAAATTATTAATATGAAAGAGATAATACGTATTATTTCTAATACTTTTAATAATAATGGTTGAAATTTATAAGTGACAAATTTGTACAGTTTATAATTTATTGTAATTTTCACATCAATGCACTTTGGCTCGTGGTGAGGACAATTATTTACCCAATTCAAAATATTGTAAATTAAGTATCTCTATTTCCGGATTCTTCTACAACACCCTTTTTATAATTGTAATTTCCTGACGATAGCTCATTTAGCACACATACAATTTCAAAAATTGCTTTTCTAAACTCCCTTATGAAATTTCATTCATAAACATTTTATCAGCATAGAATGTGTATATTAATTAATATTCCTATTATGTTTTAGTTAAATGTAACATCATATTCCTTTTATGTTAGTTTTAACATAGTTGTGTTTTCCATTCAGTTGAGGAATTCAAATGTAATTGCTTTACATAATTAATATTCATCGTTAATGATCCTACCCAGAAATCCTTTGATCTGGGATTAGGATTATTTCCATTAGTTCGCATTTTATGATTTCCATTTATCGACTGCGAATAGACTTTGATGGAAAACTTCCTTATAGTTCTTCATAATTTCCAAGATCTTGATTTCTTTTATTTGTACGTAAAAAGATTTTAGTTTAACCTCATTCTTTTTTTATTATCAAATGCTGATTTTCAATTCTGTATCCTGTTTGTTTGTTTTTTTCCAAGATCGACTCACACCTGACACATCTCGATCTGATATATCACTCAACAGAGGCATTGTTTCACCATTGAATGCTCTTTAGAATAAGTTCAACAAAATCTATTTTTTTTTCTGCAACTGGTGTTTTGGGTAATGTCAGACGATACAAAAATATAAATATAATACATTATCTGTCCAAAAGTATTTCGACACCATTTTTTATTCCAGAATGCTTCAAACGGGTCGGTCTTCAATTGTTTCACACTCACAAATCTCTATTCTCGAGTTTGTAATATCTGTTCAACAAAAAACAGTAGTAGTCCCCTCCGATGTCCAATCTGCCGTTCGCACGCAGCTAATAGGGTGCTTTTCAACTGTAAATATTTTTTCATCTTTTAATCAAGTGCCTTGGCTGAAATAATTTTTAACTTAAAACAATATCATTAATTTGGGTGAATTGGCCGTGGGGGGGGGGGGGGGGACTAGTGTTCCAACTTTTCCCACCAAGTGCTAGTGGAACTGAAGTCGGAGCTTTAAGCCTCATCAAATCCTATGAGCACAATCTCGTTTAGGGTATATTGTACTTTACAATAAAAACATTGGCACATGCAGAAATAGAAATAGGAATATCTTGGAAATGTTGAAATTATTGGATCTAATTGTTTTTTCCTTTTCCTTTCGCACAAATAAAATTTGTGTGTGGGGCCACAGTAATTAGTGTTTTGATGAGTTCACCATTTATATATAAAATGTACTAAATGTTTTTGTAGTAAATTATGGACATGATTAAGAATTTATTTATTTAAGAAGCTTAAAAAAATGAATTTATGGTAATAATTCACATGAAAAAACAATAAAAACAAAGCAAGGGATTTCACGAGATAAGTTGTGATTGTTGTGTGGTGTGTAGAATAAGAAGAAATGCAAGGAACCCGAAATAATACTTCTAAGAGTTCCAAAGTATCGATATATCGGAATCGAAATACAAAAGAACAGTGTTCGTCTATTACTGAATTGTAAAATTTTACGGCAATACGACGATGATAATTTTTATTAGTGTTTATGGTGTTAATTCCATTGATGTTATTCGATTCAAAGGCAATATCAGGTAATAATATTCTATGGCGTGTTTATGAGAGAATGTGAAACGTTTAAGCAGAACCTTAATTGAGTTTTAATTCAAGGCTCAAAAGTAATATTGTAAACTCAATGTTTTTATTTTTTGCTAATTTTAAATAAATATATAATTATAAATAAATTAACAACAGTTTTTGTAAATTAATAAAACTTTAAATAATATCAAGATGTTTCTACCCCTAAAATTTAGTCGGGCTTCGAATGGAATAGAAATCTTTCCCTATTATGTAATGAAGATGAACCCTTGTTCTGAATGTACTTAAAAACATTCAATCCATAATGTAAAGTGAAGAAAATTCAACTGTATAATAGGATAAGATGTATCTTAACTGTATCATATCATGTTATGCAGTTTAATGAAGCTTTTCTTCACGTCACATTAAGGATTGAATATTTTTTAAGTACATTCAGAATAATGGTTGATCTTCATTTCGCTTAATAGTAAAAATTTAGCTTCCATTCGAAGCCCGACTAAATTTTTGGAGTAGAAACATCTTGATATTACTTATGTTTTGGATAACTTAACAATGCCAGACAAAATACTAGCTTTTAAATAAATCAAAGAATAATGCATTATTTATACAAATTTCACAACGGTTTGATTCCAATTGATTAGATCAAATTAGTTTAAGGTGAATACTAAACTTAAATATGAAAATAGTTTTGGCCTTTTATAGGTTAATCAAACTATACTGATCTCTATTCAATTTCATGTTTAGATTAAATTTTTCCGAATGACTTTGATGTTTGTACGACAATTTAATTGCTGAGGGGTTTTAATTTTGGATGTAGAATAATTCAAACGAATTAGCGAAAAGTATGTAGAGAAAATCTTGTATTGCTTTCTAATTCAACGATTTATTTCATTTTAATACAATTAATAAATATTTAGCATTAGCATGTTATTATTTCGTTTTAGAATAATGTTAGCATTGTCTTTATCGTTTATTTCAGTTTAACCCTTTATTCTTAATAGACTTCAATCGGATTAAAAAATATTTATTTATTTATTATATTCTCTTATTGTATTTAATAATAAAAAAGAGAAATATCTATTAGGAGAGAGATAAGCCATCTTCCTTAACCTGTGCATCGAATTCTGGGTTTGTGGTGTCACAGAGTCCTTGCCTTGGGCGGGCCCATAAAATCCCTTGCTGCCCTTAGAGGGGTTTACACGGAGTTCATAAACACGTCGCCAGCCTTCCATATATCATCAGAGCCAAGAAATGAACGGTTTGAAACCAATGTAGGCGGATTTGAAAACCAACAAAACGCGACAGCCAAGAATCTTAGCGTGAAAAGAAAAGCGATCAGTTCAATCCATTTTATCAGTAAAACAAAACAAACATAAACTTAATGTAAAAACAAACTAAGACTGTAAATAAAAAGACTTCGAAAAACTAAGGAAAAAGTAAATGTTCAAACCATTTCTGATTAAGGAATTCAGAAAATAATAAAATAAACAATTCATTCGTTTGTTTCTTAGGAGCGATGAAATTAGAAAACCCGATAGAAAAAGAAATATATTTTCTTTTCTTTTTCAGCAACAAATTCTCAAGTGATGGTCTTTCAGTTGTTGTTTTAGAATAGATTAAAATAAAATCGTAATAAGTTTCACAGAATAATAAGATAAAAGAATAACTGTAGTGAGGAGTTGGTGAGAGTAAAATTAATGGAGAAACATTAGGATAAGAATAGTGAGATCAGAGCAATCGAAAATCATCAAACGAACAAAACTGGAAGACATCAAAATCAAAAAAAAAGAAAATGCAAAATCTCTGCAGTTCACCTTTTAGGAATCATAAATAAAACCTAACTAAAAAAGAAATCAGTCCAGTTATTTCAACGAGAATTTCATGGGTCAATACAAGAATAAAAATAAATATTGCTCTGTAGTTGGACCTTACATAAAGCTACCTATCAAATTTTACGAAAAAGTATCGAATCGTTTTAAGGTGCTGCACCTATAAACAGACAAACAGACCTAATTACGTATGCAAAAACAAGGAAGACTAAAATAAAAAAAAATACATCCTTAAAACCAAGCCAAGCCATTTTCTTCAGTGTAAAAACTCTTGTCTTTCTAATATTTGATCCTTCAGTACCTTCACATCTGATATCAGAGCCATTGATTTGTTCATTGGTTCCAGTTGTTGGTTTTACAAAGATTTAGTGTCTGCATTTTCTAGTTGTACATTAATTCTCTTTTCAGTTTGATTCAAAGTTACATTAAAAAATATTACAATTTAACATTTATCAACAAGAAAGAATAACTACTTCCTCTCTTTCAATGCTATATTCAGAATACTAAACCCTCGAAATGAGTTGACAGCTGTTACAAGTAACAATGTGATGCAATTTTCTTAACCATTTCAATTTCAATCAAATAAACCTTAGCTAAAGAAACCCTACATGAATGGAGGAGAGTTCTGTTCTCTAACTTCACCGTTACTTGCGTCCCCACATCGAAGCTAACTGTCTGTCAACTGTCTTGATAAAGGCCTTTGCTTGCAAATCACTCTGAAATCTGCTTCAGTAGAGTTGTAGAAATGATGAAGGACTGTCCTTGGGGAAAAATAAAAAATAATGTTTTTTTTTTAACATTAGCAGTAATTTGCTTTTTTCTTGCCAAGTGAAATCCATCCAATCGTAAAAGAGTATTTATCTAAGCGTTGATTAACTTTTAATTGAAATATTATTACAATCAGAGCTTATTACAAATGATGCTGACAACATTTAATTAAAAAATATATAATTACTAGCTGTTCTTATGTTTCTTTCTTCGGTTAAAGTAATACTCCTGTGTGATTATGTTGACATTTTCGATTTAATGTATTTCACTGAAAAGTCAAGAGTAGTAAGTCTTGATTACAAGTGGAATATGTTGAAGTGCACTGAAGGACCCCAACAATATATTCGACGAAAAGAATCAGATATATAAAAATAATGTTAAGGAAAATTTGTTCCATATTGTAGGTTTACTGATTGATGAAACAATTAATTGCTGTATCATTTAAGTAACAATCAACTTACATGTGATTCCAATCTCTGTCGATTCCAATGTAGCTTGTTAAGATGATATTCTAATTTCTTCAGTTTTCGAAGAAACCATTCTCACCTGACTCGATTACAGAGTTTGTTTCGTTTCTATGAATAACTGACCAAATCAAATGGAACAGTGCCTGGATTTCATTGACAGTTTGTTTGTTTTTTGTTTTGTAGTCAATAGATGTTTATGCGACGATTGATTCTTCCCTACTACATTCACATGGATTCAGTTGCTGATAAGATTCATTGTTCTACAGCGAAGTGAGAATCTCCTTCAATGAATCTCTCTGTTCTATTGATTTTTCTCAGGAGCACGTGATAGACAAAGCCTTTCACAATGATGCTGTCCTACTGAAGTATTGATGATTTAGTCAATGTACATGTAGAGTACATATGACAGTGATCTACTTTAGAAGGCGGATCAGTTACGTCACTGTTTTCGTTGATGTACACAAAAATACATCAATTCAGATCTGCTTCCTTAACTAATGCTATCGTAATTATTTCTGTTTTTTTCTGTTAACTTTTTTTTCGTTTAGCAAAAGCCATGGAACGAAAAAAAAATCTACAGATTTGTCTATTCAATGTCTAATTTTTATGTTTGTCGATTTAACGACACCCATTCACAATTCTATGATTATGGTTTAAAAAAAGACTATACAACAATAGAAAAGCTTCTAAACATATATTGACTATTAGTAGAAACTAGTTGCAACCCGTGAAATATTCACGGAAGTAAAACAAATACCACATATTTGAAATACCGTGAAATTTTGTATAGCGCCACAGCGCTGACCGAAACACCATCGTTATACGATTCTTGATTTTTTAATATCAACATGCTTTCCTGGCACTTTCGGCGAATAACTTAACCTCCTGCCCTAAAATAATAGGCTCCTCCAAATTTGAGCTCCTCCAAAATTCAGTCTATGAGAGAGTGCCCCACAATGTCTTACAGGGGCGTAAGAATTATTTCTAGTTCATTTTGTTTTATTATTCACTAAATGAATAGATGCAAAACTTAATACTTATTTGTTTATATTTAAGTATTCTTTTTTTTAAAAATACACTAACAAAATTAAAAATACACTTTAAAATATCCTCTCTCCGACTCTCTCCACTTTGATGACAAACAAACGTCCATCCGTCCATCCGTTTTTTGCTTATTAATAGTATGATCTTATCATTCAGCCTTTCTTTGGTCAATAGCCAAAATTTCGAGATTATTTTGTGTAGATTTAATTTCGAAGGAAATAAGTTTTTAAGAATCAGTAATAATTCATCCAAACTCAATCATCTTCTGAATCAAAGCAAATCTTAATAATTTATTTCTTTGTTATTTTGATTTCAAATATCTCTTATTTTAATTTTTCCTTCCTTTTTTCTTTCTGTTGACAAAATGATTTCTTTTAATCTGATTAATGATCAAATTTCTTCATAAATTTGTTGATTTCTCTTTTTGATAATAAAATAATAATAAACTAATATCCCAATGGTGTTCAAATAACATTTTAATATTTTAATTACTAAATTCTTATTTCCTGAGTTAGAAAACTGAAAAAAAAAAAAAAAATTCCTTTTATTTCTTGAAGCAGCTAATGAAGTTTCAAACATCAACTGCTTCAAGTCTTCAAAGTTTTTAAAGAAGAAAATACGTTTCAGTAATTAGAATCTTCTTTTAACTAAAATAACAATGCTATTTGTTTTATGATTAAAAATTATTAAAAAAAATTAAAAAAAGACAGTAAATCTTTAGAAAGTTCTTCATTAAATCACCTTATCTACAGATTATCTATGGAGAAGATCAGTCAATATTTTTAATTAAATATTATTTAATCAATCATTATTTTATTGATTCGATGCTACAATTAGTACTAATTAAGAACTAAGTAAAATTCTTCGATTTTAAATACTAAATTCCACTTAATTGGTTTTTTTTTTTCCCAACATGTGCACTTTGGGCACCTATTTTCTATTGTTGTTTATTTTGTTCAGGAGTCACTGTCGGGAGCGAAAGTGACTTCCATTGATTCTTTCTGGGTTTATCATCGAAGGATCGGGCTGATGAGTCCCTAATAAGGACGAAACGGCCATTTCCGATTCCCTCTTAACGATAAACTGAAAGGACTGCATTTTTTATTTATACGCAGTATTATACCGAAATAATACATTTATTTTCAACTTTTAGAATCTGCTGATGACGTAAGATACAAAATTGAATTTTCTGAAAAAGGAAAGGAATCCGCAGTTAAGTTACCGAAACTGGATTAACTTTAATCACGTCAAACCTATTAATGGATTACCTAAAAGGGAATTAACATTTGCTGTTTAAAACAACGAAGAATTATTTATAGAAATAGAATTGAATGTTTTAAATGGGAATTTTTGCCTCCTTTTAATTTCTCGATTAACGACAATTTGGAAAAGATTTCCAAAGTCCGATCTTCTCCAGTCCCGAAAAATGCCTATTACGTTTTGTAATGTACAGTTTGTCTTTGAAAAACAACAATTAATAAATTATTAAACTAATAATATTAACTAATTAATAAACTGCTCTTGCTAGATGTAATAAATGTATATAAATATTTAGGTATTCGGATAAACAATAACTTCACATGGACTGATCATTATATACAAAAAAATTAAACACTTTTACTTATATGTTTCACCACATTCAAAATTTATTTCCACCCAAACAAAAAAATCATTATTTACAAGGCTTTCGTTGACTCTCTAGTAAACTACGGACTATCCTATTGGATACATATCACCAAAACAGAAATGAAAAACATTGAAAGGCGTTTAAAGAAAATATTTAATTTAATTTTTTCAAAATATAATACTTTAAATGAACAACAAAAACGTCAAATAAGAATCAAACACAAAATTCTATTACCAAAACAAAAAATTACCTATATACTAATCATAAAAACTTTCATATTGTAAATAATAAGATAAAGACGGCTGCTAATCTAACACATACTCGCAGCAAGCTACATAATATATTAAAGTATAAAAATCCAAAAAATAATTACGGCCTTCGAAACAATAACAGGATTTTAACGAAACCGTTAGCCAGTTCGATCCTGAAATATGTGATGTAAAAAATATCGGAAAATTAAAAAAATCTTCTGTTATAAAAAATAATCAACGAAAAAATAATTCTGGAACATATGAAAGAAAAAGCTAAAGGAACTATGTCTTCATATCTTGTTTACATTGCTCTTTTAGTTTTTATGTAATACAGTAAAACCCCGTTATTACGCTCCCGCTTATAGCACTATCCCGTTCTTTACGCTCCTTTCCTACGGCCCCTGGAATTTTCTAAGTAACTCTGTATACTTTTACCCTCTTATAACGCTTCAAATCCCGCTTGTAGCGCTTTTTTTTATATCGGAAATTTTGTATCGAAAAGAAATGTAACAGTAAAGATTCTTTTCTTTCCCTGGTAGGAGGGAATCTTTGAACTCTTTGAAGTGCGGGTCTGTGATACAGTTGTGCAAAATGTCGAAGCGGAAATCCCTTTCTATAAGTGAAAAATTGCAAATTCTCCGTAAGTACGACGAGAATTCTACACTAAATCATAAGGATTTCGCAGAATCTCTAGGGATTCCGTCATCCAGTATGAGAACAATAATAAAAAATAAGAATGGAATTACCAATGCAGCGAAGGGTGTTTGCAAAATGTAAAAAAGTAAAGTGTGGAAAATATGAAGATGCCGAGGAAATTCTAATTGAATGGATTCATCAGTCCCGTGAAGCATCAGTGCCATTAAGTGGCCCAATCATTCAAGAAAAGGCGCATGAAATAGCGGGCAGTGCACTAAATCTGCTCCGAAAATATATTAGTGTTGCTCCTAGTGGTGTATCAATTGATGTTAATAGTTACTTGAACCCATTGAAAATGTCATAATTCATAACAGTAGCACACACACACGGCAAACCAAAATCAGATTTTTTTTAATAGGAAATAAGCTCACATTTGCACTATATCTATTGCAGAATCAAGTATGTTTCCTGTAAAATGGTGTCTAAATGTTTCCCCATCTCTTAAATCATTTCCCGTCTATAGCGCTATCCCGCTTATTACAGTTGTAGTTCATGGTCCCTTGACGAGCGTAATAACGGGGTTTTACTGTATTTTTAATTCACTCTAAATTATATACTGTTCTTATTTTTTTTTTAACACTGCAATTAATGCACTCTTTATTAAGTAAGAACCATACTTGACTACTCTCAGCACCTACACCACAGGTATAACTAGTAGCACTGTAATCTATCTTACTAAAATCTTTTATTTCTCTGTCTGTCTGTCTGTCTGTCCGGTGCAATTTCCTGAGCGAATGGAAAATAGAAATAATTTTTAAAATGAAACGTCCGCGACAGGAATCGAACCTATAACCTCCTGATCCGAAGTCAGACGTCTTATCCATTAGGCCAACGTGACTACTACTCACTTTATATTGTTTTTTGACTTATGTGTCCTTCCCCTTCCCCCAATCAATAATGAATGAATTCAACCTTTTTCTTTTTGAATCTCAAGATTTTTTATTTATTTCCGATCCGTCTATTTATTTGTAATGCGAAAATGACAATTAGAACTATAATTGCCGAAATGTTGGAATATTTTAAATATAATATTCTTACTTAATCAAATTCTTTGTGATATTGAAAAAGAAGCACGTGTACAGGGGAGATGTTTGAATAAAAAAAAAAAAAGAGTCAAGAAAGAAAGAAGGCCTATTTCTATTAGGTAGAATACTGAAAAATCACTATTTGTAACTCAAAAAACAATGAAAGGTATCATTTGTAATTAAAAAAAGAGATTCAAGAAAGAAAGAAGCACTATTTCTATTAGGTAGAATACTGAAAAATCACTATTTGTAACTTAAAAATCATTGAAAAGTATATCTGTATTACTAAAATCTTTTATTTCTCTGTCTGTCTGGTGTAATTGTTGTAATTTGTGAAAATAGAAATAATTTCTACAAGTTCGCTACGGGAATCGAACATGCAACCTTCTGCTCCGAAGTTAGACGTCTTAGCCATTAGACCACGAGGACTACATTCTAATCTCAATAAAAAATAAAAATCTATCATAGATATATGATTCACACGCTGGTTCTAAAAGCAGTCGTGGATTGAGAGAATATAGACATCAAAAATTAAATTTAAAAAAAACTTTAAAAAAATTTTAGTTTCAATTTACTTGATGTAATTTGTGTGTGTGTTTTTTTTTTAATAAATAAAAAGTTTGTTTTCGGTGACAGAAGTGAGGCTTCCGGAGCGAAGCGAAGTTAGCCGACTAGTAAAATAATAATAAAAAAAAACTAAAGAGACCAACGTACGACTGTCTAATGAAATTTCCAAGTAGTCAGGTTTGTACCAAGGTTTTCCACAGAAACATTTAAAAATCTCAGATAACAGAATCTCAGATGACAAAATTAAAAATATTAAAAAAATTCCTTATTTTATACCAAACAATATTTTACATTAGGCATCTAAAGATCTTTACTTAAATAATAATAAAAATATGCCTAAAAATGCACACATTTAAAGGATTTACTGAACTATTTTTGGAAATTTCGTGCCGGGAACCCAAGACAGACTGTTTCTAGTTTCCTAACTACTTTCGTCAGTGGGATTCGTCCAGTATATCATAGCTCAGTGGAATCCTAAAACAAAAGACAGAATTAATATGTCTACTTTATAAATTAATCTTTCAGAAGCTAAGTGTTCAGTTAGCGGGGATTAATTTATTGCCCTTTTAATTCTTAATTTGCTTTTTGATGTTTTTTTTTAACTCAAGGGCCATTGTTTTGCTTAATTCTGTCCTTTTGTATGTTTTTTTTGGACTCCACTGAGCAATGAGTACTGGGCGAATCCAACTGACGAAAGATATGAACCTCGAAACAGTCTGTATTGGGTTCCTGGTACGAAATTCCAAAAATAGCTCAGTGAATCTTTTAAATGTGTGTTGTGAATGCTTATTTTTATTGTTATATATGTTAAATTTTCCCATCTTAACTTAAATTCACACACACACTGATTTGAATATTTCCTTATATGATGAGGTCAATCGAAATTAGTTACAGCGAACAAGACCAAATTAATAACCCATAGATTCTTTACAAAATACATAAAAAAAATATCCTGAAGCTTTTACTAACTTATAAATATTAACTCTACAGCTAACTCTACAGTAATTTGGCTAACGGATCATGAAATAACTTCATAATAAAGAACTAAACCAACCTCACAATACATACAATCATCGATAGAGTTCACCTGCGTTACCCAGTGATTTTTCGAACACTTCCAATTGTGAACAATGGACAGCTTTCAGTTGATTCTTCAGCCACAGAGGACAGTCAATGTCTACGGAAACCGCTTCAGCTAAGTCCACCTAGGACAGTCAATACTCGTGGCAGCTGGGGGTTAATTCTTCGGTCATGTGTTCCAAAGTTGATTATTCTGAGGGACCCTCACCAATGCTCACAGCAAACTTCAGCTACTACAGCATCACAAACAGATTCCGATGGAGCTCTCACCAAAACAACCATCATTCACCTCCTTTGCGTCCATCAGATGTATTGAGCACTCCATTTGCGTCCATTTCCTTGAAAATCTATCCAATCAAACACTTTTCCGTGAGTAATTCCTTTTCACAACAATTACGGATTAAAAATTCGGGACAGGAATGGATCTCTAGTACATTTAGATCTCCCATAAATCCCCAAAAACAAAAAAACATTTGCGGTTTAAAAGCTTTGCATCAATAAGAAAATAACAACAAAACAAAGAAAAATAACAATAAAACGCACCAAACTAAGAGTTCACTGATCTGTTTTTGGAAATTGTGATACTGGAAACCCAAGATGGACCATTTCTGGTTTCCTGACCTTCGTCAGTTGGGTCCGTCCAGTATCTTAATATCTCAGTGAACTCAAGAAACATATAAATAGAACAAAAGTAAACATCAAAACGGCCCTCCAATTAAAAAACATCAAAATCTAAATAAAGAATAAAAAGGGCCAATGAATTAATCCCCGCTAAGACCCGCTTAGCATAAAAGAGATTAATTATAAATCAAGAAATATATAATACATAAAATTAACGTGCGTACATCATCATAATAAGAAAATAATTTCACAAGAAAAAGATTTACATAAAAATATAATATGAAAATGTGGAAAAAAAAACACAAAAAAAAAATCAAATTCCAAGAAACCGTTACAGTTTTATAAAGAAGCATTCAGAAGTTATTGAATTTCACACACAGACAGTGATCTGTTAAGCTTCAATTTCTAAGGAAAGTAAACGAAAACACGTCAATGACTAATATAAAATGATAACTTTTAGATACATTTTTTTTTTTTTTTAAAGCCTACTACTTCCAAAAAAAAAAAAAAAAAAAAAAAAAAAAAAAACAAACCACAGTGGTTTAATTTTTATTTTCAATAAATTTTGAACCACGAATAAGAATATCAATTAATATTTAAAAGAAATTTGGTTCCTTTTCTTTTAAATTCAAAACTCTTTTTCTTCTCCGTTCTTTTCATTTCAGGTATTTTGGATGGAATCTTTTTCTTTTTATCATTCAGTATACTTTTTGTGTTTAGATGAAGAAAAATAATTTAAGTAGTATTAACTTAGAATTCTAATGTTGGTGTATTTTGGGTTTTAGAGATTCTATATTCGTTAAGAAATTACGAAAGCAGATTGGTAATTTTGTATTAAGATGACACATTCGATAGATTTTGTTTTCCCAAAATAATTTTTAATTATTAAAAAAAAAATTGCCTTTAGGAAGATAAATTGTGAGAGTGATAGACACTAAAGCCTGAAACAAATAAGAATCGTGTTCTTAATATCTCCCCTGCTGATCGTAAAACATCACAACTGGGAAGAATCAATTTCTACGTTTGCACTTAAATGGAGCAAGTAATCTCTTAATGACCTCAAGAAACCCTCGAACTCAGAAGCCCTTTGGAAAACAATTCAGTGCCTCTTTAATAGCTATCTTTCATGTAACATTTTTTAAGCAGTTCTGAAATAAACTTTATCTAAACAGAAAAAAAAAAAAACATTTATTTCTAGAAAGAATCATTTTCTGTTTCTTTGCTGATCGTATTCATTAATAAAAATGAATATGTTCGTCTTTACAGCACTTAATAAAGTTCGTTTGATTCTGACAGGACAAAGATTTCTTTTTTTTTTCATTTTTTTATTATTATTTGTTTTCGCTTTCTTAGGAAACCAAGTTTTCCAAACTGTTAAGAATAAATCAAGGATTTTTTTGAAAGTTTCGTCTACAACTATTTTTTAAAGATGACATGCAGACTGTTCCTCAACAAATGGAATGTTAGGTTTGACTCTGACTCCATTGAGTTTGCACGGGTTTCCGGATTTCTTCTGTGACATTTTCTCGGATGTAATATGGATTGGCACATATGCAGGAACTTGCATTCGGGGCTCTTATTGCTTCTTATAAAGCTAAGGGAAGAAAAAAAAATGGTTGTCGTGATTTTTTTTAATGTTTGACTAGTTCAAAAGTCCACAACTGTTGCATTTGGATCATTGCCTTAACAAAAATAGTGGAGAATCGCAGACTTTTCTGCAGAATAAATCGTGGAGGTCAAAACAGAAAAAAAAAAACCAACCGATTTGAACCCAAGTTCAGGCGTATCATATGTGACAAAGGCCATTTGCTCCATTTTACTACTACCGAACTCCTGTGGTTCTGACATCCCTTAACCTCAGTTGCGTCTCCAATTCATACCACGATGTTCAAAAGGGTTCAAATCGGAGCTCTGTGGAGGCCATACAAGTCTGGAAATATTCGTGTCCAGAAACCATACAGTTACAGCTCTTATTGATACAGACAAGCGTCGAAACAATGTAGGATGCATTTCCTTTGTCCAAAATGTTCAGATACTTCGCGGTGTTCAATGGGAATAAAATCACAACCAGAGGCCAAACCAGAAAAATACAGAACCATACCATCACAGTGCCACCAATTTCACAGTTGGCTTTGTACACTTTATAAGGGAGAAACATTTACCGGGCATCCACCTTCATTACCCGTGAATTGATAAAGCGTTGTAGAATAATCCGTCCCTCCTTAATAAAGACACTTAGGTCCTAACGATGACACTGTGATTCGGATACTATTTGAGCCTTACGTAACGCTGTCTTGCCATTGAAGCCTAGCTTGTGAGCTTTGGTTCTGAATTTTTTTTTATGCTTGAATCTCCATCGATAATGGAGATCCGTATTCAATGTGTAGACCAACGAACGGTAATTTTGGAGTGTCATCCTTCATAGCGTCCCGTTCAGAAGCACTTATGTTGACATCAATATGGCATCACTAGCTGTCGACCTTAGATGTCCCAATTTTTCATCAATTTGCCCAAAGAGAGGATTGCAACCTGGCATCTTATCACAACAACTCCACGTTCAAAATTCAAATTTTCTTCTCAGGCATTCTCAAGTTCCAGTGTCTTCGGTGAATTATCAACAGCACAGAGTTCCACTTGTTATAGCGGCTACAAACACTGCACTGTAACGTGATACTGTTTATCCCAAGAGATTTCCGGTGACTTTCTTCAAAGCAGGTGCACGTAAACGATCTGTTAACGATCAAGACATTGCTAGGGTGGAAGGAAAACGAAAGTAACCTTGGAGAATTTCTTAATTAATAATCAAGTAAAGCTCCAGGATGGTTCGAGAAACATACCATCTGTTACGATAAAGTCAGTGATAGTTCATTAACTAGGATATATTTCTAAACACAACAATCTTATAAATTCTTTCTTTCATGAGGTTTTAACTACTCAAGAATTCCTTACGGACTGGAAAACAGAACATTTTTCCTTACAGCATTACAGCCCAGCAGGAAAGCAATTGCCTTCCAATGTGGGGAAGCGGCAAATGGTCTTCGGTAACTGCAACAGTTTAGTAATAATTACAATTCCTAATAACGATTCTGATTTTGAATTATTTCCTCTGATAAGAAAATGATAAAATATAACATATGAATCAATATTTCCACAACCTATTGATTTTCTACAAATCCATCCCTTTATTTGTTGTAAAAAGATGTCTTGAATAATGAATTTTTATTTACTTATGATATATTTTTAAATAGCAAAGAGTGTAATTTAATTTCATTAAAATAGAAGATAAACTTATTTTAATCTTGCAAATCATCCACAAATTCTTCAACAAATTATTGTTTTTCTTTCTTTCATCTTTTTTTTTTTTTTTTGGACAAATCCTCCAATTGCGCAAAAGATTTTAATGACTTCTTTACAAGGAAAATACTGAAACTATAATAGAAGTAAAAGTAATTATTAAGGAAAGAAACCACCGTCAACCTAATTTCATCGGTTTGTTGAACTTAAGCCAGCGGTTACATTAGTGGAAAAACTAAACACTTTATAGAACGATTGAATTCATTCTTTCCAAAGATGATTGTTTTATGTGAGTCTAAGAGAATTTGGAAAGAATCAAGAATATAAAGTTAAAAACATTCTGTGACATCCAACGATTTTTTAAAAATTCTTTAAAGTAAGCTGTGACTTAATGCTTCCTTATTACAAAAAATAAATTAGAATCGTTAGCTTTTATTTCGTTCATTATGTTAATCTTTAATTTTTTTTTTGTTCTGAAGCCTTTTAAAACTAAAAAAAAAAAATCTGCAAAAAAAAAAATCCTTTAGGATTATAAAGGTGTTATTTTTTTATTATTCTTTAGGAGTTTTTTATTTTAAATTCGAAAGACAATATTTGTTTGCAAATACATACTTTTTTTCCGATTCTCAAAATTCCATTTAATGATAAGACTAAGATTTTGATAATGAGAAAAAAATAAAATGATATTGAATAAAAAAGTTTAAATTAATTAAATGAAACAAAAAAATACTACTTCAAGGATAGTACTTTTAATAATAGTCTTCGTAATAGTACTTTTAATAATTGGAATAGACACAAGGGAATAGAACAATAGCTGCTCTTAAAGCTCAGAAATCTATAGACTATTTATATTTATATCCATTCTACAAATGAAGCGAGATTCAAAGAAAAAAATGGATTAATGGAATATTGAACAAATATTAGTCATCAGATTTACTTCTGATAAAAGATTTTGTGAAAAAAAAAATATTTTATAAGTTCATAATTTGTGAATTTTAAAAATAATTATTTTTTAAGTTCACAAATAATTTTTTTCTTTGAGAACTTTTTAATTTTTTTTGCCAAATTTCGAAATGTGGACGAACAAACAACAACTAATAAAAACTTAATTCAAGCTGAAAAATCGATGATGATGATAAATAATATGAAAAGGAACGAGTCTTTCAGGAGATTGAAAAAAGGAACAAACTTTGATTTCCTCCGAGGATTCTACTATTAGATTTAATAGACGTTTTAATGAAGAGAAATTTCGTAATAGACAAAATGTTTTACTTTTTTAAATGTTTTAATTATGGAGACATTGGTTTATTTTTAACTGAATTCCCTGAGGATAATTAGCAGTCAGGGAAATAAAAGAATTGTGGTAATTGAAGGACAGATCAGCAACAATACATAATAAAAAGGTTTCTGATTATAGAGAAAAGGATCCTGAGGGAGATGTGAGCGTGGCCCCAGGGACTACTCAGGCAGGGGGACGGCGTGTCCTCATTCGACCAAATCATCTCCAAATGAAGATAAACGGACGACAAGGGATGGGTGAAAGGAAAAAGAAGGAAGAAAAAATAAAAGCAATGAGATAGTTAGATCCGAAAGAAGAGAACATCCTTCCTTGAGATTTTTCTTTTCTTTTCGTCCGTCCGGTGTTTTCTTATTTTTCTGTGACAAGAACAAACAAGGCGCCGTCTCTTTCCCCGTAGGATCTACGCTTGTTAGAAAGACGACACCGACACAGTCCAAGTGGACCTTTCTTATAGATTTATTCTTCCTACTTTCTTTTTCTTCAAAACAAGAAAATTGGAGGAAAAAATAAAACTTCGGTTCTTTGACAGATTTCTAACAAAAATAAACAGAGGCAAACTTTAAACAAAGCTTTTTCTTTTTCCAAATTGAACGCTTACAAGTTTTCTGTACCAATCGCTAATGTTTTATTCAAGGTTACGAACAAAGTCAAAAACCTTAAGCTTAAAAGTTCAGCGTTACAAAAAAAAAAAAGATTTGATGTTACAATTGAGGGGCACAGTAGAACAAAGGGCCGCAATTATATGGATTTTTATTTATTTATTTATTTTTGCTACTGGTACCATCAAATAGATCCTTCCGTCTGATTGTATTTATTCCATCATCTATAATTTACCATCTCCTTTTACTATAAGTAGACACCAACTCTCAACAGACAATTTTATTTTCTAGAACTTGTTTTCCTGTAAAATTTTCATTTTGTGGCATCTGCCTCTTTTTTACTGAGCCTCTCAATTTAAATCTAATGACTTAAAGTAAATAAAAAACCTAAGAAATCTTAACTGTCCATTTCAAACTCAATGAACTTGCTTCAAATTTTCAAACATTATTCATAGAATATCCACCTATTTACCTGTCAATACATCTATTAAGCTCAAAAACGATATATGTACATTTCTTAGCTTAAAACTTAAAAACTTGAATGCTGTTTTTACCATTAGAAAGCAGCAATGGTTTATGTAGCATCAATTACTGCCTTAGTTACTTAAACTGTGAAGACATCCAAAACCACGCTGGGATTGTATAAATTAAAACAATTTACCACTTATAAGTTTTGAGTCATTCAGTAAATTTTCATGAGGTTTTCTGAGTCTTGTAGAAGATTAATTTGTGCTTCTTTAAAGGTGTAAATAATCTCTCAATCCCATAATGAGCAGCGATAATAAGACTTTTTTTTAAGGAATTTGAAATTCACTGTTTTAATCTTCTTTTATTTTCAACTTCCCATACCTTCTTACTGGATTTATTAATAACTTTCACAGATTTGCAGTAGGCTTTTTTGTTTTTTAAAATATGCTACCAAAGTTTATTTCATCGATATAGGCCTAACAAACAGGTTTACGGTATTACGATTTATTGATAGCGGGTGAATTGCAGCATGGGCTGTCGTAGGAAACAGATAGCGATTGTGGTGTTGGTAGGCACCTCGGGGTGGCAATAGGTGATGTGAAGAGAGTTTAAAAGGTAAAGATAAGATGACAGCACAACCGCCTTCCATGGACTTTTTTTTTTAATTTATGCTTTGGCAACATTCTTGGAATATTTTACTCTATTTACAGCTTATTATTTTGTGCTTTAAGTAATTTCAAATATTTATTCAAAATAAATAAATATTAGTTAATTATTTATCCCGCTGCTGCACTTAGACATATTTCCACTATCTATGTATATGTTTTTCGGCGCTTTTTCTGTAGGCATATCAAATATGATACTATCTGCTTATTTTCGAATCACCTTTGTTTCAATTTATTTATTAAAACTTAGCTATTGAAGATTTTTTTATTATTTATATTAACTTCAAATAACTTTAATAAACTATTAAACTTTCTTTAACGTGCGGAATGAACTAATTAATTGTGTTTCTTAATTAATTCAAATAACTTTATTTGACACAAATAAAAATATATATTCATTCATTTACATGATTCTCTTACTTCTGCTAATTTTCTTAATAATAATTAATTTTTTTTATAAAATGTCTTCCATACACATATAGATACGTGAATAGATTATTATAAAGGTAGGTGTATAATTTATAAACTCATTTTTCTTGGAAATGTTGAAAAACGTAAACCTTCCGAATGCAACACTTCTTACAACATGGTCTACGTTTAAGTAGTGACTTAAACGAAACATTTAACAATGGACCACTTGAGGACCGCCCCTATTGACGTCATGTATGACGTGTATCCCACATGCGGCGAGAGCATATGGGATAAACAAACATATAACTTTGTGTGAATTACTTAAAAAATCGTCGATTTTTGATATTTCAAGACGGATGGTTCAGTACTGTGAAGATCCTTATTGTAATAATTCTGTAAAAATGCTTGGAATATCCTTCTTTAATATAATATTTCCTCTATATCTACACCGGTTAAAATAAAGCACATGGCTTTGTTTATCCCACATGCGAAGCAGTAGCCTGGTGGGATATGTTGTAACTACGAAGCCCCGCATATCCTCAAGTGGTCCATTCTTTGCTTTCCAATACGCGAAGGTGGGTATATATATATATATATACAGTGCTTAAAACGTGGCACTTTAAAAAAAATAAAAATCACATTAAAATTTAAAATGGTGAAATTGGAACCTACCATTTTAAAAACTAATGTTACTGAAAAATTCAAATACAGTATACTAATCTAAAATTTCAAATATCATTTGTCAAAAACTAATCGAATATTACCTTATAGAATATCTGTAACTGCAAAAACAACCAAATAAAAAAAAAAAAGTATTTTTTTAAAATTCTATATCATCTTTAATTTATAAAAACATGTTATAACATAATAAAAAATTCATCAAAATCAAAATGAAATAATTTCCATTTTTTTAAAATTTGCTGTATTAAATGAATTACGTAATAAATTCCTACAGTTTTTCATAACTCAGATGTTAGCTAAATTATTCGCAAAAGAAATGTTTTCCTTCTATAATTGATGTGACGTTACAACGAAATATGAAAAATGTTTAAAATAAAAGGAAAATTCACAGAAAGAAATTGTTGTTAAAAAGTATTATTGACTGAAATAAAGTAAAATGTACAATTTAATTTAAGATGATATTCGTTTTGAGAAAATATTCCCTATATTTACCTTTTTAATAACTGTTGTAACTTCGTTGTGTTATTATGAATCATAAAAAAAGAAGTATTTCATTATTTATTTATGTATTTATCACCAAAGTCACTTCAAGCAATTATTTTTTTCCTCTTAACTCAGAAAAACAAGTAGGGATTAAGAATGAATGGAAGCAAAAGATGAAGAGAATGAAAAAGAAACAGCAGAAAACTAAAGTGCAATGAAGAAAAAAACGGAAGGCTGCCAACGTTACAATTCCGTGTGCAATAAAAGCCTCGTGCAACTCATCAAAAGCCACCGATCCCCGGCGCTGCAGCGCAATAAACCACCAATATTGCCTTTTTAATCATCCATTCGAAAATGGCTCACGGAGAAATTACGCTGGCTTTTGCAAGGGTCAGAATGGCTGCTACTTACGGCCCAAAGAACCCACAGGAAACAGAGCCTACAATTATTTTCATCAAGATAACAGTGAAAAGGGAAATCTCGCTTCTACCACCAAAGTGACATAAGGGAAAAAAAACACATCCACCCACCACACACACACTAAAACTGGGTAACTAATGAAAGATCTTCCTTTATCTCTGTTAAATTCCGGTAATAGAATAGATAATAAGACTATAGACGACCTCTCCATCAGTGAAGACACACAAAATAAGGCCCTTAAATCCATTAAAACTTTCGAAAGTAACAGGAAAAGAAATTGTCAAGAGTAACTTAGCGTGGAATTTCATTAGGTTTTAGCTTTTCTTGAAGTAGTTCAACACAAGAAACAGTATGTTAATGAACTCTGAAAAGAAACTTCAAGATTAATCGTTTCATTAATGTTTTCAACAAGATCAGAAAGTTTTAATAAGTTTTTTTTCTTTTTTTTTTGTAATAGATAAAAAAAAAGGAATTTAAAAAGCCTAAATGTTATATTTCGTAAATTAAATGTCAACATACAAAGTTCAAGACAATATAAGAAGTCAGTAGCACTTCTGAGTGAACAGATCACTTGGGGAAAAAGAGAGTATCCTTCGCGAATGAAGGATCTATTACTAAAACTAATGCATTTGTAAGCATTGCCTACAATATAATTCTTTATTGCTTTTTCATTACATTATTAGAAATTAAATAAAAGTAAACATTATATTTGAGTTCCTATTTGATTTGGAAGTTTAATTACTAACGAAATAATGATTTAAAATTTTCTGTTTTGAACTTAATTATGATTCGTTTTAATTATTAAAATTAAACATGATTGCATAATGAAAAGTAAATATGAAGAGCATGATTTTAAAATTTGTTATTTTAAATAAGCATCTACTCTTTAAATAGAAGCTCTATGTTCCCTGTATTGTATGTAGTTTAGAAAATAAAAATCCTCAGAGAAAATACTAATAAGAACTTTTTTTATAGTTTTATATTTTATTAATATAATTCTATTAATGTAAAAATGTATAAAAAGGGTGAGGTTCGATCAAGTCTTAGACGTGGGAGATCAGAATCATTAATTTACAACCTAATTACTTTATAAAATGAAGGAATTCAATTTTGAGAATAAATCTCTTGCAGTTCAGATCTTATTGGAAACCTTTCGTAGTTTTTTTTTCTTTTTTTTTTATGATCTCGTGTGGAAGCGCTTCTTATTCGACAATAGAATCAATCCACTGCAAGGATTATCATTCCAAAGAGTTCAATAAGAATTCCCCTCAGTTTATTCCGATTCATTGCTTTGTCCTAATAGATGAAATTATCTCGAAGACAGCCATTGATGGAATTGCTAAAACGATATTCACTGATATTCTCTCCTTTCGTTTTTTTATGACATTGTCATTCTAAATCGTAATATCATCGTAATAAATATTACATTATAACATTATAACTACCACTTTTCTGTCCAATTAACTATTACAAAGTCTTACAAAAATCTGATAATATTTAAGGCTTTTAAGTGTTTAATTCAGTTTTTCTTTAGCTGTACTTTATTCCATTGTAATGTTAGCTTCATTAGTTGTTCAAATGTCATCACAATCACTGGTAAACGAATCCTTTGACTATTTGTAGATTTTAAACAATTTTCTATTTAATATTTTTTTTTATTATTTTCTAACAAAATCTGATGGTTAGTTAGAATTGTTGCTCCTGAGAATACAGTGAGGAAGAAATTCTATCTTTTGGTTTTATTGTGAATCCATTTCTTGTGAGCCATGAAAACTCTGATTGTATTTTAGGTAATTCTTTTAACAAAAACCATCAGTTACATCTTCGCCAACATTGTTTGTTAAATTCCTTTACTTTGAAATTCGACAAAATAAAAAGAAAATCAACAAAATAATAAATAACCATCATAACAGACTAATTACTAAACCAGCCAATCAACTGTTTAGTTTCTTAAACACAACGAGACTGGATTAAATATAAAAAAAGTTACAAGCTACGGGATAATCCGCCAACATAATTTTATTCCAAAAAAAAAAAACTTATCTTTGATGATTGTTTCTCGTTGTCCTTTTTAGAAAAAGTTAATGTTTATTTTTTATTCTTGAGCTTTTTTTTAGGAAGATGCTCATCATAAAGTACTCTTCATTGCAAAGGAATTCTTGATTTCAATTTCTTTTCTGTATATCGCTATTACTGACATCAAAACCAAATGAAGTAATTTTGAAAATAATGAAGCATCAATGAATCAGATTTGTTTTATTTATTTGGTCATCGTTCATCAAATTGAAGAAGACTCCTGGTTTTGGCTGGTCTTTAAATCAAAGTCATTTCATTACTAAAACCTTCTATAATTCATGAACGAAGAAAAACAACGTCATTTTTGCGTAATTTCCCATCTCCAGACAATCCTTGTTTGTTCTCTAATGAAAAGCAAATTTAAACGCTGCTTCTTTAATTGTTTTCTTACAAACATAAGAGCTTTCCGTTGACCAAATAATGACAGTGACACTCATAAGCTATGACTTTACGTGATTCTATTTTATAGATATTTAGAAACACCAAATCTCTAATCTTTCAAAAAAACAAGGGATTTTTTTTCACTTGCTCTGAAAGCTTTGAAAATAAACTTTGCTTTTAAAATAAAGCAGACAACAACGATCATTGCTGTTTTTTACCAAAATAAAAAGCAATTTCAGTAACATGAGCCATTTCATATATTTTTAATTGCAAAGAAACTCGTTTGAAAATATACCTTTCAGAAACTACATTTCAGTTAATAACTCAGTTTCGTTTTAACTGAAATTTAGGAATAACTGAATCGGTGTCAGTTCATTTCACTTAGGTCATTTTTGCACCAAATCCTGTAAAAAATTCAACAACAGAAAATTCGATAATCCAATATTCATAGAATACATTTGAATAAATCCTTACTAACTTCTTTTTATCTCGTAAAGTCTGACAGTTATTAAGAGATAATGTGCAAAAGAAAAGTTATAAAATATTATATTTTCAAAAAAAAAAAAACACTTACCTTTAAAATGATTTTCCTCCTCCTTGTTTTTTTTTTTTTCCTTTAAAAACCCCAACCAGCAAATGATAAATGAAACTTTTTTTCAATGATTTTCTTTATTACTGCAGTCATTTTATCTAGAAATTTCTACGTCGATATCAAAAGCAATGAAACATTTTTTTTTTGCCTTTGAAAATGGGATATTTCTCTATCTGATGATTCTTTGCCAAGGTAAACACTTCCTGCACTGACGTGATTTAGATGCAGATTTCGAAAGCTCGTTTATGCAAACCTTCATGAATTATCGAAAAGGTGAATTTCCCAATAAATGAGGACGAGCAAACGAGGACTGGGGAAGAGGCACGAGTGAACGAAACGCTCAGAATGCAACAAACACAGGAAATTGAATTGTCCAAGTTAATACAGAAATAATGGATGCATGATCCTCAAGTGCATTTTTGCCAATGTTTCTGTCGCTTTGGTGCCAAAGAGAATCTCGAAGGGGAAATCGTTTTCGTTATTTCAAGCAATGCACATTAAACAAAAAAATCAGCAAAAGACTTCAAAGAAATCCCTTTGAAGTGAATGTGGAGATTAGTATTAGCTTAGTTTTATTTCAACAGACAAAGACATAATTCATCGGCTACAACTGAACGAAAATCAATACAGAAATTACTCAAATGACTAATCCAAAGGAACAATGTTATTATTTAAAGAACGCTTCGACTCTGTGTTTTAAATAGCCACAGAAACAACTCAAAAATCATTAGTATTACTTAATTTACACCAAACGATTCATTCACTTAAAATCATAAATCATTTCAGCAAATTCCCAGTCCTTCCTTCTCTTTCCTTTTCTTCTTCTTCTTTCTATGCTTTCCTATTCAGTCTCTTCTCCGTTACACATCTGCAATTGTCAGATTACTGAAAGAACATTTCACTTTGTGTTATCAAAACTTCTAAAATTAACCTAAACTTCTAAAATTAACCTTTAAAAATACCTAAAAAAAAATTGAATCTCACAAAATTACAGCACACGTTGGGTCTTAGAACTGATACAAAATTTTCACGAAAAAATTTGAAATTTTTGAAAGTTTTAAATAGTAATCGTTTAAAACTGAGACAGAAAAAAACTGTTCAGAAAAACTGAGACACCTTTCTAGCAACGCTTAGTCCTTCCTTCGATCAGAGCAACACGACGTGGCATGAACTCCACGAGTTCTTGTAGATGGTGAACATCACACCTCCTCAATAGAGGTCCACGAATCCTTAAAATTGTGGCACTGACTGCACTTTGAACTCCATCCCACAAGCGCTCTACTGGGTCGGCGAACGACTGGGCCAACTCATGATGCCAAACTCAAGAGCAATGGTCCCCTCCACCCATAATTTAATGATTGCGGATTTGTGCAGTGGCGCTTTGTCCTTTCAATAGAAAGAACCTGTTCTCAGTGAATTCATGATAGGAACTGTGTAAATGATCCGCAAAGGTGGTTACGTAGCTTCCATAAGTCAATGAAGTTTGTATCAGAAGTCTAACATATCAGCTGAAACCGCTGCCCTGGCCTCTCCCTTGTTGGAATGCGAAATCCAGTTTCTGCAAACGCATAATCATCCATCTGAGAGAAACAGTTGTTACAGCGACTTGTCGGACCCAGGCTACATGTTTCCAGTCATCTTGCGTCCAGTGATAGTGTTCGGGAATCCAGGCGAGGCGCAGAGTCCTTTGCTCAACAATGACACCCAAATGGACATACCATAGAAGAAAGAGAGCTGGACACTGTCCGAACGCTCATGTTACGAAGTGAATGCTATCTGTTATCTGCTGCAATATTGCTTAAAGTCAGATGTTACAATGTGAGGATAAATAAGGAAACAATGTAAATGTATTTTTGGCTTACCTTAGATATATCTATCTAGGATATTATTTTCTTTTTGTGTGTGTTTGTGCAAAGAGTGAATCAAAATAAAAATGCAAAGAGGGAATCGAAAGCTTTCAACAGAGTTAACAATGTTTACTTGAAAATATGAGCATGAGCGTTAATTACATGATTGTGCAGTGCATACAGACGCAACGAACAATTGTTGCAGTGAAAGATAACAATGTAAAGAATTCGTTAACTAGCCTTGGAGACGAATTGTAAAGACCTATCCTCCATGAATAAAAGTTAAAGTCAAAGTTACCAGTGAAACCAATACACAATGCTAAACAAATGAATTCATGGGAAATTTATGTGTTCATGATCAAATCTGAGTGAATACAAAGAAGTTATTCACGTTAGAAAAAGTAACTCCTCAAAAACTAAAAACAAGAAAATAAAAAACAAGATTAAATTAGGGAACGCAAAACCTTGGCCAGACCTACGACTGCTAAAAAAAAAAGGTATTGAACAGAAATCATAAAGAAAAAAAATAAGTACCCTTTAAAGGGTAAAAAGAAAATCAATACATAATTGAAATTAAATGCTGCTGAGTCAAGCTGAGATCCCGGACGGCCATTTCGAGCTTATTGAGCTTTTCTCAGCCAGTACAAAACTCAAAAGGCGAACGAGGGGAAGAATAAGTCATTCATGATGGAAAAAATGATCTCTCAAAAGCTAAAAACAAGGAAAAAAAATAAATTGTGGAATGCAAAACCTTGGGCAGAACTAAAAGTAGCCTCAAAAGTAGCTCTGAGTAACCCTGAAACGGCTGTTCTAGGTTCTCAGCTTGGTTCAAAAAATATTTAATTTCAATGATGTTTTGATTGTTTTTCTTTTTACCCTTTAAAGAGTTGGTTTTTTTTTTCTTTTTCTTTATGATTTCTGTTCTTTTGGTCAGATACCATTTAAGGCATCTTTAGTGCTGCCCAAGAGTTTTTATAATTTAACCTTATTTTGTTTTTGCTTTTTCTTGTTTTTAGTTTTTGAGGGATCACTTTTTCCATCAGGAATGAGTTATTCTTCCCCTCGTTTGGCTTTTGAGTTTTGCACTGACTGAGGAGAGCTCCACAAGCTCTAAACGGCCGTCGCAGGGTCTCAGCTCGACTCCTGAACATTCATTAGCGTAATTTGCAGTGCTAGGCTTATTCTTCAACAAGGAAGACGAGGAACAACGTTAATAGAAGATGTTAAATACTATCAGAATTATTTGTTAATAAGAAAGAATGTATTATATTTATTTTATTACTAAAGTCAGCTTCGTTTGATTGCCTGTTCTTATCGAAAATTCCTCTCACTGCCGTAATCATACCTACTTATCAATTTTATGTTTACGTAAAGCTTTACAATGCAGACCAGATGACGCTGTCCACGATTATGCAGAGTTTTTTTTGTCGGCCGCATAACGTTGGATGTCTTCTTTGACACTGTATAGTTATGGTAACCCTTGAAATTGTTGTACATGAAAATCTAAGTTTCGTTGCTTTCGAAGATGGAGTCTCTCTGGCGCCAAATAACGCGCTTCGTTCAATGTCGCTTCAATTGTGATGCGGTGACATCGTCACTGCCAATTATAAGACAAAGGATTACAGAGATATCCGCCTTTGTTCCTACTTTCATTGCGGAAGGTACCATTTAATGCGGGGTATGTTAGCCTATACTGGAAATTGTATTGAATGTTTCAAGGTTTTTTGGTGCTTCAGTGTAATATTATTCCTTGTGCTTACAATGTTCACTATTTGATGTCCACTTCAAACAATTGTGTAAAAGCAATCAAACGTGAATTTCTACAACTTTCGCCCGAATAACAGGTGACTCAAATATTCAAGAAATAAAACTTATTTCTGTGTGAAATTTTACTTCAGCATCAACTTCACTTTTGTTTGAAACATCCAAATAATTTCTTTATTGTGTGTGGTTTGATAATATCATCAATTCAATCAAGTAAACAAATCGTAAAATTCTATTTATTAAACATATTTTATGAGAAAACGTAATTAAACGTGCGGGGTTGAGAGTTTTATTGGGTAATCTCTTAAGAAAATAATTTCCTCCATTTTCATGAGTTCAAATTCCACCTACACAAACTCATCATGTAATTCCATCCTAATTCCATATTTACATTTTGTTTGGACGATATAAATACGGAATTAAGGTTGGGAAAAACGCCTTGTTTCCCAGACAACATACAAAAGCTCCAGATTCGATTACGAGCCAAAGCCTCTATAGTGCTTTCCTACCTGTCTTGATCTAATTATTTCACAAAGTTTTCCGACAAACAGAACCAAATCCATTTACATAAATCTCTGGGATTTTCCCTTATGTTCGGAGAATATTAAAATTTGATAAATTAAAGGAAAGGAACGCGGTTCCAGGATCGGATAATTCTGGCCTTGGATGGGAAGATAAAAAAGAAATAACAGTGTCTGTATCCACCGATACACGCGACTCGAAATCGAATTTGGTAAAAATGTTGATAGCTAAAAGACTTTTTCGATTTGGTTTCTTCAAGTTCGGCTTTTTTTTCCATAGTGCGTTGATTATAAATAATTCAAATAAAAACAAGAAGAGACAATTAAAAAAAAAGGTATTGTAATCAATAAGAAATTCACAAGAATTAATAGAAAAAGGAAAACAGCCTCTTTCTGACCCAAACCTAACTTGAATAAAATTATTAACAGAAATCTGTCTGTCTGTGATGGTCGAGACGATTAAAATATTCCAAATTGTTTTTCACGTCATCATCGTTGCTTGTTCTTCCATCACGAAACGATTTTATTTCGTTTTCTGGCCTTTTATGAAAAATGGAGCTTCATCTTCTGAAAGAATTCGTGTGAAAATGCATCTCCTTCTGAGTTGGAGAACTGAATGGAAAACATCAGGAGATTAATTCTACTATTTAGATGGAAAATTTTCCCATGGATTGCAGAGAAATTAATCAAAAAATTGTTTACTCTCTTAATGTTACCTAAGACTCATTGAATAACTTCTGAGCAAGTTTTTGTATTTGTTGTTTGAAATTCAGGCTGTTTAAACAAAAACTGATCGATTCTAAAGTTATAAAGACACGATGTTAAAGATATTCATCGAAATTAAAATGCTGAAAAGAATAGGAACTGACATTGAAAAAAAAGACTTTCTCCAGGGAAATAGAAAACAAAGATAGAAAACAGTTCCAAAGTTAAAAAAAGAAAGATAAATGATTGGTAAAATTATTGGATACTTATTACTCGCAAAAAAATGTTTAATCTCAATTTACAGACTTTTCGATTAAATGATAATAAAAACAATCATTAGATTATAAGCTTATTAATAAATTAGTACAGAGTCTCCAAGAAGTAACAGGTGTTTGACATCCAGAAAGCAAGACAGGTGAGATAATGTCAGTGTTACAAAAGGATCGCGAACTTCTTGTGAAGCTGTTTGATCAAAATAACAGCAATGCGAAAGTTTTGGACAGTAACAATTGATCCTATGACCGCAAATGGTGTGAAGCCTGGAAGAGGAGAGAAAAACACTGTCGACCAGCAGACAGTGGAAAATGTAGCCGTAACGGGGGAGGAAGAAAGAATGGCAAATGTCGTGGGAAGCAACAGTGCATAGCACGTTGCACGCTCATTAGACAAACCCGTAAGCACTGTTCACAAAGTTCTAAGTTCAATTTCTGCGCTGGTAACCCTACAATATCTGCAATTTTCAGCAATTACTGACTCCGATAGAAGTGCACGTGCAACATTTTCCCTGCAGTTTCTTGCTCAAACTGGGCTGGAAGCCGACTGGCCATGGAACCTTATGTGGACTGATAAAGCTCATTCCCATGTGCATGGTGTTGTGAATGACCTGCTAGCCCACAAGTCTTGCGACAGTTGCTACTTCATTCACCAAAGATCATCGTTTGGTGTGGTTTCACATCCACATTCATCGTCGGGACTTTCTCTTTCGAAGAGCTCGGTTCTGAGGGTCTGGTCCCTTGCACAGATACTGACCAGCGTTATGCATCTCTATTAACCAATCGGGTGATTTCCACACTTCAAGTGTCAATGTCTGGATGCAACAGTTTTCATGCAGCCACGTCACATCGTCAAGCGATGCCAGAATCATCGATCGCCATTTTCGAACAATGTGATCAGCATGTTCGCCGGATCTAAACCTCTTCGACTTTTGGCTGTGGTGGCATCTCAAAGACCTTGTCTATCGTGAACTCCTGGCCAACGTAAGTCACCTGAAGACCAGCATTACACGCCATATTCACAACCTTACGAGTGACACTCTGCATGCTGTGGTTGAGCATATGATGTTGCGATACTGGAGGAAACCATATCGTGCATGTCCTTATGCAGGACACAAAAAATCATGTGTTGCCACTACTATATTGCAGGTCATATAGCGCCCTAGCGGCAACCTTCGGATTTTTTTTTTTTTTTTTTTGCATTTCCATCACAACGGACATCCTCAAGTGAAATATAAATTCGATCCGCTGATTGGTTCTCAGTTGCGGCCTTTCGAAATGTGAATTTTACTTACAAACACCTTATAATTTGTAATTACTCGAATATCTACCGATTTGGATAATCTTCAATTGTAGGATTTGATTTCATTTTATATAATCAACATGAAATAAGAAATATGAAATAAGTAAACATGAAATAAGCAATTCAGATTAACGCATCTTCCTCCCGTCCACAAACTGTAAGCAATATCGGTTACACTATAATCATCCTTATCCATAGAATTCGCTTGTCCGCATCAATAGAAGTTAGCCCATTTTGCCACAAAGGTGGTCAAGGGATGTAAGAAAAAAATTGCGAGGGGCTTCTCCGAGGGGCAGAGCTTCGATACGAACTTCGTCAATGGAAGCTAAGGTCTTGTTCTCTTGCTCTTCTGTTAAAGTCTCGAATTTAAAAGCTAACTTGAGAGTTCATTTCGTCCAAACTTCGAGCTGTTACATAGTAGAAGGACTGCAATGAAATTCTTTAAGCAATTCTGTATGCTAATTGGAAGAAAAACAATCACTATCGCCATTATATATATAATATATACAGGGTGATTACAAATGTTTTGAACGATTTCAAAACTGTCATGTAAAAGAGCTATTGCAGTTAGGATGCGACGAATGGTATAGTTGGTTAGAACACATGTTCAAGTTTTTTATGTACTGTATATCTCAGAACTGTGAATTATGACCTACATTAATCACACGGTAACTGGAAACCCGAAGTACGCAGTCCTGGCTAACGCGAAAGCAGTGGATCATTGGCTGTTGCATCATATAATAAATGATTGCCTCTGCCGCTGGCCAGGTGGTGTTGTTGAAACTGGGCGTTCACAGATGAGGAAAACGCATACTATGTTTTAGGATATCACGGAACCAGCTCGCTTAAATTGATCATATCATTTACGAATGTAATTTTTGGCAGATGCGAAATTTGGTGTGAAAACTCCGCTGCACGACCGTCACCGACCTGGTTGCATGATATTCTAAAACACATTATGCGTTTTTCTCAACTGTGAACGCCAAGTTGTCAACAACACCACCTGGCGAGCGGCAGAGGAATCGTTTGTTATACGACGCAACAGCCAATGACCCACTGCTTTCGCGTTAGCCAGGACTGCGTAATTCGGGTTTCCAATTGCCGTGTTATTAATGTAGGTCACAGTTCTGAGATATACAAAAAAAACTTGAACATGTGCTCTATCCAACTGTACCATTCGTCGCATCATAACTGCAAGAGCGCTTTTATAGGAAATTTTTGAAATCGTTCAAAACATTTGTAAGTATATTGCAGTTTAGGAAGTGTTATTTAGAAGAAAGGCACAAGAAATGATACATTTATGGTAAAGAATAGCGAAAGGTAGTGAAGAGGATGCACGGGAACCAAAGGATCATTGCTTTAGTAATCGCGGTATCTGTTACCAGAGCGGAGGATAACTTCGCGATTAATGACAATGTCTGTATATGTGATGCAAAGTGTGCTGTGAATATGACCTTACTTAACAACTTCGACAAATGACATTGCCTCATTCAATAAAACCATTAACATTGTTGAAAACATTTTTGTTTGTTGACAGATTTCGATCTTTAATTCTGAAAAAAAAAACCTAGAAATATGAGTCATTAAAACAGAGGAAAACTTTGCAAATAATAACAGTTGATGGAGCTCAGTAGTTGAGCAGAGCAATAAGTTAGAAACCACAATATTTTAAAGTATCGGAAAATTTATTTGAAAATTGCTTATTATTTTTAAATTTTTTATCTTGTAGCTCTAGTTCTCATTTTTGCAATCTATTTACTCAAAACTAGTTTGTAATTTGACCTCGTATTTTCTTGGATACGTTTTGAGAATGTGTTAAGAGAGATTACTATGACTAAATAAATAGTAATAACAGTGGAGATCTGATGGAAACCAATCCTAGCATTAGAATTCACTTGGATGCATCAACAGCTGCAACAGAGGCAGCTGTTCCACTGATTGGTCCCAGCGCTTGATGGATATTAAAGGGGACTCGATTTACTTTCATGGCGCTTTGCAGACCATTTTTCTTCATGAATCCTAATGTCTCATACCAATAATTTCGTGCTTTTTCTAATAATTTTATATTTTCATCAATGTTTAAGTTTAAAATTTAAGAAGATTTAAGAATTAAATTTTAAGATTTTTTTTTAAATATAAAATTACTATAATTATATAATCTCAAATAAAGGATTTTTAGTAGATAATATCAGTATTACATTCTATAATAATAAATTCTACAGCAATCCACTTTACCATAAGAAAGACACAAAAGAGTAAATTCTCGGGAAATGTTAGGGAAAAAGAATCTAGAATTACCATTCTTTATGCTGCGCTTATATATATAAAAAACAGATCAATTATCAATATTCTTCAATTGCAAATTTCATTCTAAACCAGTATTAATTGGTTACCGATTGTTTTATTAAATAAATCTGTTCAATTCTATTTAATACTGTTTCACTTCTTTCTTGGAATCAGTATGATTATAATTCACTAAGTAAAGTTATGGGAATCAAAATTACTTTTCCAATATCCCTTGGTTTTTTATTTTATCATCATTTCTGGACTCGATTTGCAGTTGAAGTCATTCCTTCACTGAAGCTTTTGTCTTTGTGGATACTAACTAATAACTTCCTAATAATCACTTCTTAATTAATAACTAAGAATTAAAATTGGTAAAATTTAACGAATAGGTTTTTCTTTCTTTGACTTCATTGGAATTCTGAGTCACTTGAAAAAAGGTCACACAAAGAATTGAGTCAAACGGTTTTCTCTAATAATTTCGTGAGCACTGTTCCAGAAAAATCTCAACCGCAAATTGACGTCATAGTCATGACAGCCACGACTATTCTAATATGTGGGTGATTTCACGCACGGGGGTTGCAAGATGTTCTTTGTCGTTTCACTTCTGCGGTTTTTTTTTCTTTCTGCAAAAGTCGTTGCTTCAACCTGGCGTGGAATCCCTTGTCCAGATGCTTCTCGATTCAGAACGGAGAAAAGAATGAGCACAAGACGATGTTTGCTCCGAGAAGTGATTGGAATTTGCATTTGCCGCAGTTAGTTATCGACAATCGGTTTTTCCTTGTTCCGCTTGAAATGTGGATGAATCATCATGATTCAAGTATTTCTAGGACTTGCAGGGAAGTCGTAAGTAAATGCTACTTAAGAATATATAAGGAATTATTTATAAATAATAATAAAAAAAGATATTATTGCGAAGAAAAACAATGTTATCTTTAATCTACCTAAAACTTTTATTCAAATCGACTTTTGATTCACAGCTTAAATTCACTTCAATTAAAAACACTTAATTAAAATAAAAATGTAAAATGTTTCTATGCACGTTAAATTTATTATTTAAAAAAAAAGCTATTAGTTTACTATTTAATGTGAGAGTTTTTCTTTTTTTAATAATGCAGATTTGAATACATAAATTAATTAATTTAATTAATAAATCTTGGACTTATTGACATGAAAACTAAATGGTAATCATCTTAATACGATAATATTTTATTCCACAAATTAACATGAAATTTCGTTGAATTTTCTTTATTGAATATAATACTAAAAAAATACAATTTTTTAGCAAATTACTTTTTCCAATAATGAACAATGAACAAATAACAATCTAATAATCTTTGTTTGTGTTTTTCATCGGTAAAAGACAAAATACAAACTATTCATTGGGGATGTGTCATTTCAGAGGGATGTATCGTTATTTCTTGCCTTTAATATTTTCCTATTTAGAAGTTAGTAATTAAACATTATACATTTGTAGTATAATGTAAATATGTATGAATGAAGAGGCAATATCTTTCACAACCACGTCATTTATCAAATACTCAACTACTATTACAGTTGCTATTGAAAGTCAATAAATGACCTTTCACATTCCAAGGCAGTCAATGGAAATTTGGAATCCATTAAGATATTTTGTTTGGAAAGAAGATGCAGTGAAAGCCTTATTTATAAAAAAAAAATACCTTACGCTCTTTATCCTCTTCCTACTTTACTATCTACATTTCTGATATTTTCTCATTTTCTTTTGCTTCCAGCGACAGTTCATGAAGTTCATGAAACTATCATGAAGTTATTATTTGCAATAAAAAGGTCATTATTCGAAAGTTAAACAATGGAATGCAATAAATCTGCACATTGAATATTCCAGAAACATTTTGAAGAGAGATTTCGATCGACACTGAGTCATACTTGAACTCTGAAGCGAAAAAATTTTTAAGTTTCTAAGTTGTTAATTATTGAAACTTTTCTAAGATAAAATTATTAAGAGAAATTTCGCAACATCCAAATTAAGGAATTTTATTTTTGAAATTCGCATTTCACTTCTTTCTCTAATTGGTGAATTGTCGAAAATCATTTGTTGGAAGCGATCAGGAAGCAAATGTTGACATCAACAAAAACTAACACAACAGGTGTATGCATGATGTTCGCGGGATTTAAAATATTGTTAAATATTAAAAAAAATCAATAAAAGACAAATTCTTTAAGTTTGGTAAATTGCAAATGAGGCAACAGCAGGAACCTAATGACAAATTTCACTTGAACCAAATAAGCTACAATTTTGTAAGGATTAATTTTAATAGGACAAGCACGTGCATTGGTATCGTTGAAAAGAAACCACTTTTCCTAAAGCTTTTTTTCTCTACGTTCCTTGTTTAGTCCCAATTGAGGAAGGAAAATGATGGAGCTTCAGAACGGTACTCACCGGAACAACTATTGATGACAATGACATTGCCAATGGTTGTGTTTCAACAATTCCTCTGTTTTGAACGTTGATTTAACCAATTGTCAATTTCATTGTTGTCAATAGCTGCAATTATGACTAAACAAGGAACATTAGAGAAAAAAGTTTAGAAAAATTGTTTCGTTTTAAATGATCTATCCAACGATAGACCACATGACCTATGTTCTAATTTGAAAATTGAAAGTTAATTCACATTTCCCCCATTTCCGGTTTCTACGGATATCAACAATGCCACCATCCGATTGTTTGGATACTATTTGGCAAAGAAAAGTTTCACGCGAACAATCTGTAACCTGTCCTGTCCGAGAAAACGGGTGATACGTGTGCTGTAATTCACGCTGAAATAATGCTAATTAGATAATGGACAAAAAAGAAAGTTCAACTTTTTACCACCAGACGAAAACATAAGAAAAGTTTATTATCAAACGATGGTTACAGAAGTTGTTCAATATGTGTTCCAGCAAGATCAGTTATATGCTGCATGCGTAATACAGCGTAATCAATGGTTGCACGCAGCATTTCCTGTGAAATGTCAGCGACATGTTGCTGAATGCTTGACTTAAATCAGGCATTGATCGCGCGCGTCCATGAAAGAATTGATCGTTTAGATATCCCGACATCTAGAAGTCACATGGATTTAACTCCGCAGATCGTGCAAATCAAGCATCTGCAAAACCTCTGGAGATTGTTAGATCATTCGTGATCTAATACACAAAGTTCTTTCACTTGTCGACCAATTTGCGGTGTTACTTCATCTTCCATGAAAACAGTGGTATCTAAACAATTTCGATCTTGTAAGGCAGGAATCACATGCTGAGCAAAGAGTTCATTGTAATGTGCAGACGTAAAGTTACACCTTACCTTGAGGTGTAATCTCTTTGAAGAAAAATGCATCGGGAATACAAGTACTTGTGAATCCTCGCAGAATGGCTTGCTTGCAATGAAATGCTGCTGACATTTTAGACCTATTGTATAGCGCCATATTTCCGCCCGGTGGCGAAAAGTTGGCCTTTTTTTTTTCAGCGGAAATTGCCATCTTACCTCCAGAGTGCTAAGTGTTTAATTATAATCATGCGGTCCATCAAGGAGAAAGTGAAAGAACAAAGAGCAAATTAAAACCAAATAAACAAATCTAAATCAGAAATCGAAAATCAAGGCAAAGCGACAAGTAATCTGACTTGTTGCTACAGTATCTCCAATTTTTACATTTTGTCAGAGACAAAAAGAGGGATTAAAGAGACGGAGGACGTAGCTCTTTTCAAAATGAGTTAGCTCCTTTGATCCGATCCGAGGCAGCGCTGGTATCTTCACAGAGGGACTGTGACGAGTGGGCGGTGCATGGAAAATAATCTGCAGCTCGGAGCGACGTGCTTCATCAATCACCCCGTCTTTTTCTCGTGACATGCCCGATGCAAGATAAACGAGAAACCACAGCCCTAAATAATTTATCGATGCGGAGTTTTGGGCTTCTACCGGCGGGAAAAAAAAAGTGGGGATAAAACAGGAATAAACATCACAAGGAGCCGAAGGTCTATCGAAAAACAATTTTCAGAAGCTTCGGAAAAAAAAGAATAATAAAATAATAATAAAAAATAGAATATCCAAATTATCAAAAACTAACTTTCTTTTATTCTGATAGTTCTTAGTAAATCAAGGTTGTCTTTTCCTTTCTTTTCATTTATTAAAAAAATAAATAATAAGTAATAAAATTTTCTTTGAAACACAATCTCCAATATCGTAAATAACTTAATGTCCCTCACCTGTCAATTACGAGTCTGTTTTACTACAGAAAATAAAAGTAAAAAAATACTTAACACATTATTGTGAAAAGTTATTAATAGAGAGAATTGTAGATGAAAGTGAACTACAAGAAGAATCAAATCAATTATAAAAGAAATTAGGATCAAATAACTCCAAAAGCATCTATTGACGTTTACAGAAAAATATTTCAGTAATTAAAAAACAATTAAAGAAAATTAATTTCTCAGAAAATACTTAGGTTTTTTTTTTTTTGTTAATGCCATGAAAACAATGCTTAGGATTTTTAAATCCTAATTTTTTAAATTATTTTATTTTCCGAATTTAAAATCTCTACCTTTATATTTTCCATTTGCTTAAACTTAATTAAAATCCATAAATTACGTTTTCCTAAAGAAATCCAGTTAAATACATCAAAGAAAAATAGATTAAATCAGAATTTCATCGTCAGAGTAAATGAAATATTTTTTCCTTTTAATGTTTTTCTGTTACTTTCGCGCACAAAGGAATCCAAAAGGAGAACTTAATATACATGTAAAAAAAAAAAAAAAATTTTAAATGGATTTTCTCTTTCCATAAATATAATAATAAATACTTGTTCAAACGTTAGTAATGAAACACATATAGAACTTACTTGCGATTTTTTTTCCTTAGGATCAAAATTAATAATTGCATCAACAAACAAATTGCTTTTTCATAAAATATTCAAAACTAATTTAAGTGTTTAATAAATATCGTTTGGCTCTGAAGGAGGAGTGAGACATGATACTTCATAGATTCTTGTTTGAGGGACTTTCCCACTCCGGGGTGAGGTTTACTCAATATTTTGACTATGTTCCTGCAGCCTTCTTCAGGAGATGATCAGAATTACATAGATTTTGCTGTGTCCGCTTTGTCCGTGCCTCGGACAAACTGTATCAGTGGCTTTCTTCCTACTTTTGAGATTGAGAGTACCAATAGAGTTTAGAAAATTTTCAGAGACTCAAACATTTTGCTTGTATATTTCAGTTGTTCTGTGTATATTTGTCTATTTCATTCTCAAGGAATTCTCCATTCACCCAAAATAATTAGTCACTCTATTATCGGAGAAACAACAGTTTTGAGAAGCCCTGGATTAGAAGTAGGTAGTACTTTTGATTTCTGCTCAGAATTTGTGCAGAATAAACCCAATCATTAGGCTGTGGTTAATTTCGGATTTGATTACATATTAATTCTTAACCTCTTCTTCCAAGAACAATTTTATATGAAATCTGCTCAGTGTATTTCAAAGGTAGTTTTAGGCTTCTGAGAGACGCCTTATATCCCCGGTTTGTCTGTCTGTGGACACATATCCCACAATGCTTCGCAACAGCTTCTGTTAGCTCAGTTGTTGGTTGTCTGAATGTTGAATGTTGTAGGTGGCCTATTAGCTCAGTTGGTTAGAGAGCCGTGCTTATAACGGGAAGGTCATGGGTTCGATCCCCTCATGGGCAATTGTTATTCTTCATTTTTTTCTATCCATTTTAAATCTTTTCACAGTTTCTCAACTTTGTTTTTTTTTTTTTTTAAATCATTATTAGGAATTCAGTGTACTATCAAGGTTTGAGTTCAGAATGACGATGATTCCATCTAAATAGGGGTGGGTAAGATAGCATGGGGTCGCAAACAGACTCGCGCGAGCATTTTCTAGACCTCCCCAGCGCAGTCTTATTCTAAAGTAAAGGGTGCCGTTGCAAAGCCGTTCGAAGCACTGTGATTGGTTTACTAATCACTATCCCTACCTTGTTTAAATGAGAGACCTGGGCGTATTTTTTTTCTACACTTATTTCAAGTACAACACTAAAGCGTAGGATTTAGCAAGAAATTGTTATAAGACGAATATAATAGGTGATTTCAGACATTTATGCTTTCTACTTAAACGACATTTGTTTATTTAAAAAAATCTGTTAAATGATTAAAAGTAAATGTTTCAATATTCATCATTCTCCTAAGTTAAGATGAACCATTTCCAATGTATGGCAGCACAAACAGCATTTATGAATCAATGCCACTTTAAATATGTTTAATAAGTCAGCAATCCCAGAAAATGTTGAGTTTGCAGGAATACTATGTTGAACGTTTTAGTTTTCCTGGCATCGGCTGCCATTAGTACCATTACAATGCCTCATGGCCATCACAGTTATCTTTCAAATGCAGGGCCTCAGAGCTATGGTAAATCATTAATACAGTTTACGGGGAAAATCGAACTATTGAAATGTGTCAATTTGATCAGAACAGCAGGAGAGAGTGGCTTGAGGCAGAATATTCCAAATTGACATTCGAGCAAATTTGTAACTCAAATAAACAGTCGAGTTACAGGAATAATAATAAACAATTATTCTTTATTCCAAGCAAAATTACTTAGTATAACAAAGCTATTTTACACTAAAATAGTTGAAATATTTGTACTTGAATATTCTTGCTATAAATGACCATTATTATTATTATTATTATTATTAATGTTATTGCTTGTCTCAAATTAAAGCTAGAATATTCAGTTGTACGTGTATGTATCAAGTAACAATTTAGTTGTGTCAGTTTATGTAAATTCCCAAATACTGAGACAGAAGGTAACGTAATCAAGTGTGTCTGTAATTCGTTATTCCGAAAGGAAGGTTGACGACTGCACTTGAAATCGAAACAGATTGTTTATTCTACGTAGACTTTCCCCATTGGCTTGAATAAATTTCCTGACAATGTTACAGGTATTAAAGGTATTACATGTATTCCTTTTGCAGCTCAATGTAGGTTGGAGCTACATCGAGGCTATATCGAGCAACATCAAATTCTGGATCTATATATTTCGTTGTTTTTTGTCGGAATATTTCCTCAGGGTTTTTGAAGTTAGGAATTGCGATGTCTAATAACTGGGCTATTTTATTAGTTTTATTTATTAAAAGCAATGCGTGGTCTATTCTAGTGAATCGTTTTATCAGTAAGGATAAAAACTGTCCCAATATAGTTTTTGAATAGAATAATATTTAGAATCTATCTATTGTCGGGAACGTATGTCTCGTCAATATGTATTTTTTTCTTCTTTCTGATATATAATCTCTCCTATTTGATCGTAGCTATGTTTTTAATCTGTCCGTACTACACATTAACATCTGGATGAGATACGTTGTAATGTTTCATGTGCATCATGGCATCTTCTACATTGATCCTCTTGCATGTATTTCCTAAATAATTTCTTTATTGATGTATTTCTTAGTTTTTTGCAGCTAATACTTGTTTTTGGATAGCTATGAGCTAAGCAGTTTCTGCTTAGAGATCTAAACGCCAAAATGCTTAGAGTCAAGTATTTGTTGCTACATTAAAACGAGAGATTGTCTGAGTTGTTGGCAAACCTGTCATGTAGAGATGTCTCCTTAGATAAACAATAATTTAGCCTGTACACCTGTATAATTTAAATAAGATTTAATGCA
>JAFIDM010000002.1:75675424-75706656 GCA_023159025.1 Thereuonema tuberculata | reverse complement strand
AATCTCTCAACAGTAGATTTGGGATGATGTGTTTATTGAATAATGTTTCCTATTTTAATTTATACAACTGTATTTTAAATAATGGGTGACTTCGAAGGAATAGGTGAATACAGAGTAAATGTTAATAGCCATGATCATGTTTTTTTTTTCCTTTTTAGATGTAATTTTAATAGCGCTTTAAGTCTATCTGTAAATTCTTTAATTAAGGTCTATTTCTTGTGATTGTTGATAACCTTGGTATTTTTATGTTTCTTCTTCATTCATTGAATCGATCTTTTTTCCAGATTGGAGCTTAAAATCAAGCGCTTGTATTTTCTCTAAACCAAATTCCCTATGGATGTTATGTGAAAATGGAGATGGAGTAAAAGATCACTAAACTTCTTTTTTAATGCATAGTTTTATATACATCAAGTATTAGAGTTTGTACTTTACTGCCGAGTTAAAATACCAACTATGGTTATGAAGCCATAACCTAAGTTGCTTAATAGGTTGAATAATGGATTGAGTGAAAGAAAGAACCAAAATGTACTAAGGGAGTGAACCTGAAAGATTTGTCTTTCTACATCTACTGGGATGATACTGACGCATGTCCTATTCATAGAAAGTTCTCCATGAATACATGATATAAGATCAGTGTCAGATGAATTCTGTAAAGTTTCAATACCTCAATCAGCCAAGAATGAATCGAATGCCTTCTTGTAATCAATGTATGACTATTTCCTTAGATTGGCCCAGAACAACTGGGTCGATGATTACCTCTTCTTTAAATCCTTGTGAGCTTTTTCGATAACTTTTTTGTTGTTCTGCAAGAATGTTGTTATTTATGCAATACGAATATATTTTGTTTCTTAGACATGTCATGAGAATTTTGTATGAAGTAGGTAATTGGTTTGTATTTGAGTGGGTTTTGAGTGTCTTTACTTTTAAACTTCATATAACGAATGAAATGTATAACGAAAGTTGCCATAAATTCTGGTTTATGAATCAACTTTTTAGGCATTTGTAGGTACAAGTAAACTGTTTATATCAGAAGTTCTGGATATTATCACAAGCTGGTACCTTCCATGAGTGTGTTTGTAATTTCCTCTTTTGAAATACTTACTAGTCCATGGCATCAATTTTGTCTGGTCTTTGATTTCATTTTTAATCACTACATTGAATCAAATTGAACTCCCATATTGAAGCTATGGTGGTCCATGATTGGCGTCTATAATTTTCAGTGATGTGCAGAATGATTTTTGGTTACGTGAGGACTGCTCATTCTGTTTTCGTGGAGTACAACAGAATTATTGTTAGTGTTATTATTAATAATTCTGTCAAACTTCCTTTAGTTTCTACTACCTGATTTTTATTATAAAGAAGTTCTCGATGTTTTCAATTTATACATTAATAAATTTCGTGGCCATCAAAAAGTTCCTTGTCAGATCAAATTGTTTAACGAATTTCGGTATCATTAAAAAAGTACCAACGCACTTGCATTCTTAGAAGACTGTGTCAAACATAAACCTACGCATTGTTCTTAGTATGGATGTAATGAAATCACTCCAAGTTATCAGTCTTTTTCTTTCATAATTACGCGACAGAATCTAATACGATCTTTAAAGACTGAAATAAAGAATCTTTTTCTGGAATAGATAACCAAGAGTATTAAATTAAATACATTAATAATTTAAAATACAACAAATTGAAGGAAAAACAACCACAATTGAAACGTGTGGTTCTTAAATCTGCATTTAAGATGTTGCTGCAAAAATAATAATTTCACAAAACAAATTCTGGCTAAAGAATTTGATTCCATTTGATCTTTTAATTTATCACTTCATGACTTCCGATTTTCTTTTATAACAGATATATATTTCAGATTACGACTGTTTCTTGTAACTTCTCACTAAATTTACAAAATATTTCAATTATTTTACTTCGTATTTGGATATCTCATTACTAATTTGTAATAATTTTATTAAGATCTTATTCATGTTACATAAATCACTCTATAAAACCAACAATACATTACATAAAATGCAAATTTTCAAAATATAAACTAATTCTCTACTGATAAGTCATTGAGACATTTCTCATTCATAAGATTCATGAAAAAATCTCAATTTGAAAATGAAAAATTCATTGAAAATATTCAAATGGAATCAAATTCTTCAGCCAGAATCTCAATTTGAAAATGAAATTTTTTAGGATTATCCTATAGAAGTCTAATAACACTATAATAACTACTTTTTACACCAATATTATATTATTTAATAATATTATTACTAATTTCACTGATTTTCATTTCAAGTATTCTGGTATATAATTTTTGATATGTTTTCTTCAGAAGTTAGTTTAAAACAAGTAAAAAACAAACTTAAAATATGTCCTTTGGTTTAACGTAATAAGACTAAATAACAATTTGGTAATAACGTAAAACAGGTTATTTTTTAACAGAGTGCATGAAGCCCGTCTTGTTCAGGAAAGGGAAAAAAAGCAAAGAATTAAATCGATAAAAGAAGGGTGAAAAAAAAAGGAGAAGTTAAGATTGCGTCTGAGTTTTCCTTATGTCTTTCCTCTCTCTCTGACTTAGAATGAAACTCCTCAGGGATATCTTGTTGCAGTAAATACTTCGCCCAAGGAGAATTTTCTTCCACTAAAGTATCCGTTGTGGATCCCTTGAGAAGGAATCACTTACATTGCCCGGCCTTAAGTAGACGATAAGAAAATCCTCATCGGCCAGGGAAAGAGGATTCCTCCTTTAGGGGCACAAGGGGCATTTCCCAGTTTTTGCTCTCGATTTTAAAAAGCCCACAGATTCCTCTCACATTAGGCCATTAGTTTCCTAGTTGGCTCTGAAATGGACATTAGCCAACCAATACAAAGAGACCCAAGCCTTGGATCCATTTTAATAAAAAAAAAACCGATGATAGGAAATCTAGTCTCCAATTGATAATCAACTGCTCCTGTTTATTTGAAATTTCAAAAGAATTGTAAGTTTAATTGTACGTAGGGTACATCTGCTTTCTCTTTTCTTAATCTTTTGTTCTCAAATAAAACTTTAACAGCAAGTTATCCAACAATGTATTTATATATGTAATAAATATTTATATATTTCAAATTATATCTAATATTGTTTCTGAAGGCTCAGTATCAGCTTCTATGTAAATATTGAGAAAAATTCATTTTATGATAAATATTGTCTCTCAAAGGGATTCATTAGCAAAACGTAACGGTGTGGAATTAAAAAAAAGGGGAAAAAATATTCTAGTTTGTTACTGATTTAAAAGTGAAATAAATAGGTCGATTATGTCATAATCAAAGTTATGTTCGCTTTATGTGTTCGCAAAATTAGAATCTTCTACAATCGGCGGCTATGGCCTTGTAGTTGTCGCTCATTTCGACCTACAAACATTATTTTCAATGTCTGTCATTTTTTTGAAAATACTTATTTTTTGAATGTACCCCCGTGTAGCCTAGCTACGTTACAGTATGAATCAGTAATCATTCTACAGTACACGAATGCAAATATTAACTTGTGTAGCACATTTGATATATATTTTAGATCAAACTGATGTTATATATAACTTAATAAACCGCTTAATTATGGAAAATCCTGAGGTTTAGTGGTTCAGAGTCGCCGACTGCTATTGAGATATCCCGGGTTCAAATCCCGTCATTTGTTTGTTTGTTTGTTTTCTAAATATATTAATACGAAACGTTGTTTGCCTATTTTCTTTTAGGAAATTTTGTTTTTAAAATGTTTTAATCTAACAACAATTAATATTAGAAATAAAAACTAAAAATCATCACTGCATATGTCCTATACTTAAGCCTGTAGGCGATCCTGATATCACATTTTTGAGAATTTTTAGGAAACCAATTGAGATATCAAAACAATGCACAAGACAAAGGCACTCCGCGACAACCAGACGAATCGGTACTTGCCTACTAAGGGGATCCATTTTTTATAATCGATTTCTGGTGTTTTCTTTTCTTTTCTTTTTCTTTTTTTAAAACATATCTCGAAACGGTTTCATCTTGGGTACCCGATATAAAATATCCAAAAATAGCTCAGTGAATCTTTAATTTGCGTGCGTTTTTATACCTTCTTGTCTTAAAACATAATTTCGAAGGTCTCAAGCCAAAAGGTTCTATGTGCGTTTTGCCATTTTCTTGCCCATAGAACTTTCCGGCACAGAGAAAGCTCAAAGAAGTAAAAGAAGTGAAAATAGAACCTTTTGGAATAATCAGCTGATAGGCTAGAACTAGTTTTTCAAACAAAACCTTCTGGCACACGACCAGAAGTCGCCAAAATAAACCGTTTAGCACACAGAACTAAAATTTATCAAAAGTGCACATAGAACCTTTTGGCTTGGGTTGTTGTTATTTAACAACCTCGATTTGTTGTTATTGTTATTTACGATAGAGCTGGTCATTTCGAAATGGAAAGTATATTTTTTCCCGTCTTATTTCCAAACGAAATATCCTGGAAAGGATCTCACCTCAATTAATCTAACCTAGTGTTAATTAAAAGGAAAATGCTTCTTTTTCCCCAAAAGATGTTCCTTTTTTTTTTTTTTTTTTTTTTTTTAACCGGCAAGCTTTACAAAAGGGGCGCTAAAAAGGAAAAAAATGAGTTTAATTAATCAAATATAGGATCCATTGATCATTTGCGTAAATATAAAAAACAAACTTTATCTTTTAATAAAGAGAATTTTATTTGTAATTTCTAATCGTGTTACTAATGTAAGCCAGAAAATAAAATACAAATATCAAAACAAAGTACTTTAACACAAGGAAGAAGAAATAGAAAAGAAAAAAAAGCAACAAAACAAAATAAGAAATCCAAAAAAAAAGCAAATGCAAATAACTAAAAAAATTAAAAGCTTTGCACGGATTCGATCCGAGGCGGTCACGTTATTACTACAGCTACTGCCGACAACTGATTTATTGATAATCATTTCTGACATTGAAGCTAATATAGGAAATTCAATGAAAACCAACTCAAATATGTCAAAATCCATTGTGTTGATCCCCAACAATGGGGGCATTTATATATCCCCAACAATATATACTTTCATATAACAAAAGGGCTTTAACTTTCGAGAGATACGGGGTATATCATTTCCTTAGAAGAGCGCTGTGTACTTAATATTGAGACCTATCATCTTTTCCCCTTATCCTTTATCAAAGAAAGAAAATAATGGATCAACTATTCTCAAAAACATCAACAATCTCATTCAATAATCCATTGCATTTAATGTCATATAATGGCCTTCTTCGCTCTTCAAAAGATCAAAAAGATCGTATTTTAACTCAGTGTCTGTAACGTGGAAACAAAGTACCAAAATGAGTTATTTAAATCTTGAAAGGACAGCGATCTCCAAAACTAAATAAGGTAGAAAAAATTTCGCTACAAAGTGACGTAAATAATTCATGGATTAATTTTCCTTCTACATTAAAGTAGAAGTCGTCTTCAAAGAACCAGAGAGAAAATTCTTAACGAAGTAAAAGTAAGTTTAATTATCAAAAGAACAAATAAAATCATTTCAGAGAAAAAAGTAACATTAAAACATCTTCTAAATAAAGTCAATGACAAAAGGATAATTCATGATTTCGAGTCTATCCTTAGAATATTACAATTTTATTCATTTGAAAAGAATACATCGGTGCAAAAACTATAATTTTTTATTTATTTTCACATATTTAATGATTTGGGTTCAGAATGAAGGTAATAGAGAGAAAACGACATTAGTTAGTTATAATTAATAAAGGTTCGTTTTTTATACAGATACTTACTAAATTCTTATTTCACTTTTCACTAGGCTTATTTTGTTCAAAGTTGTAAAAAGATTTTACATATTTCTGTGAATCGGAGGAAATCCATTCCTAAAATGTTCACAAAATATATAACTGTAGAACTCTTTTTTAAATTATTTTAGTTCTTTGAAACTTAATCGATCAATTTCTATTAACTACGACTTTAAAAAGGCTTTTAATAGAAGGAACTGAAGGTTCAAAAAAAGGACGAAACGGCCATTCCCATTTCCTTCCGATAACTGAATCAGAAAGGCAATTTTATTCAGGTGCTGAATTTGTTCTTATTCTTGCTTTTTAAGTATTTTCACAGCACGTTAAACTTCTTATTTAACTTTTTATCCTAGTTAAATCACCTTTTTTGAACCTTAAGTTCCTTCTATTAAAAATCTTTTTAAAGTCGTAGGAAAAGGTTCTTGGTTGTTGTAACGGACCTACAACTGTAGGAGGAATAAACCCGTTACTAGCAGTTGTAATGCTGAAGAAGTAAAATTGAAGTACTAAATAAATTGTGCTGGGCCCAAATTAATGAAATAAAATTCTACTAACTCAAGTTAAATGTAGACAAAAATAATTTATTCCGAACTATACTTGATTTTTTTCCAACTGGCTTCTTGTTACATACAGTTCATTGGCATACCATAATCTCTAGCAAGGAAGTTAAATAACAAAACAAAATCTACAATCTTATAAGAAAACAACCTAGAAAAGGATCCTTTATCACTCCCTAACTTAGTAGCTTAAAAATTTTCCTCAAATAGCAATATCCTTATCTCACTACTAAGTAGATACATTACACTGGTCTACATCAATTTTGCTGACTTTAAGATAATAACTGATTATTATTAATTTGAGGGTGCTGAATCCAAAAATCATATCCATTTTGCACAATCAAGTCAGATTTTTTTAAAAAATGAAGACTTAAATATTTTTCTTTTTGCAAATTCCTGTAGTAAAGTAGTGGTTACTGAACCGATCATTAAGCACCATTCTACATTACCATATCAGGTTTGTTCCATTAAACCAGCTATAATACTACAATTTGATGTATTGTTGCATGTATTTTAAATATAGAAACTTAATGTGTTTTTTTCTCCCTCAGATTCCTGTGAATAATGGCTGCTATTCGTCGAAAGTGTAAAAATGACCCAAACATATTTTGCTACATTTGTGGCTGTTTTACAACACCTAAACAAAGGACAAATATATCAGACTTTGTATCCAAAGCTTATTATGCTTATTTTGGAGTTAAACTCGGTGACCAAGACAAATGCTGGGCACCGCATAAAGTGTGCAGAACATGTGTCGAAAATCTCAGACAGTGGACTAAAGGACAGCGAAGAAGCCTCAGTTTTGGAGTTCCAATGGTGTGGCGGGAACAGCAAGATCATGTGGAAGACTGCTACTTTTGTATGGTTGATGTATCAGGTTTCAACAAATACTTAAAACATTCCATTCAGTATCCTAACTTCGTGCGGTCAGCTATAAGACCCATACCACACAATGATGATGTTCCTATCCCAACTTTCAAAACACTTCAAGTTTCCAGTGACGAATCTAGTGACGAATGTAGCATCCCAATAAAACCAGACAGTAGTGACAGCGACTTCGTAATGTCTGATCGCATTCTGTGTAAGCCGTTCACTCAAGGTGAATTAAATGACCTTGTGCGTGATCTTGATCTACCTAAAGCATCAGCAAATTAATGGGTTCCAGACTAAAAGAGAGGAATATGTTAGCCCCCGGAACAACCATTATATATCGACAAAGAGAGAAGAGCTTTGAAAAATATTTTGAGATGGATGAACATCTTGTGTACTGCACCGACATCAAAGGACTCATTGAAACTATGGGATGTCTTGCAGAGGAATGGAGGCTGTTCATAGACAGCTCGAAGAGAAGTTTAAAATGTGTGTTGTTAAATAATGGAAACAAATTAGCATCCATTCCTATTGGTCACTCAATAGGACAATGAAAGAAACTTATGAAACAATGAGAATACTTCTTCATAAGATTAAATACAATGATCACTGCTGGACTGTTTGTGGTGATCTAAAGGTAATATCTATACTTCTCGGTCAACAAGGAGGGTATACGAAATATCCATGTTACATATGTTTATGGGACAGTCGTGCAAAAGAAGAACAATGGATAAGAAAAGAATGGCCTGCCAGGGATTCATTTCAAGTAGGTGACAAGAACATTAAGCATGAGCCTCTTCTTCATCCCAATAAAATACTATTACCCCCACTGCACATCAAGTTAGGGTTAATGAAGCAGTATGTAAAGGCTCTGGATAAAGATGGTACTTGCTTCAAGTACATCTGCTCGAAATTTCCATCACTGACACATGAAAAGTTGAAATCCGGTATTTTTGATGGCCCTCAAATACGGCTTCTAATGAAAGATAAGGAATTTTTGGAAACCATGAACACTTTGGAGAAAGAAGCATGGTGTGCTTTTTGTAATGTTGTAAGAAACTTTCTTGGCAACGTAAAGGCAGACAACTACGAACTTCTAGTTGAAACTTTGTTAACAGCATATCAGAAGATAGGAGTAAATATGAGTGTAAAGATGCATTTTCTGCACAGTCACTTAAATGTCTTTCCCTCAAATCTTGGTGCTCTAAGTGAAGAGCAAGGAGCGCGCTTCCACCAAGATATAAAGACCATGGAACAAAGATATCAAGGCAGCTGGAACACAAACATGATAGCAGACTACTGTTGGTGCTTGCTGCGTGACATCCCAGATTCCAGCTACACCAGAAAATCAAAGAAGCGAAAGTTCTTTCATAATTAATATACTTCACTTTGTGTGTATTTTTAAAATTAATAATTATTTATAATTATTATAATGAACCAGTCCCAAGAAACTTATTCACGATTTAACGTTCTTTCAAAAGAAACAACATTAGTGGTAATAACAGTAACAAATAGGCTGCTGCAACTCATAAACATTACAAATTTCAGTAATTGTATTTTGTGAAAAATTGTGACGTGATGGACAATTTCTGACTGCATATTCGTAATCAGCGACCTCAAATTATATAAAATCAGTTAAAACATCTTAGTCAGCAGAAAAAAAAATTTTCCATGTAGACCAGTGTTATTAATGTCTAATACTAGGAATAATTAAAAACCCCAATTACATGTACATACATTTGACTAGAAAGTAAATTTTCCCATCAAACTTTGAGAAGTTTACAGCTGTGGATTTTAAACACTTACAGAAACATTAACTAATGAAAGAAACTTTTAAACTACACCGAGGGTAATTTCTTCAATATAACCTTTTATCCATATCTCTCTCAATTTCTCTTTAGACTGTAACCTAATTGAAAGTTCAATTATACTTATTCTATTCTTAACTAAAAACGTCATTAGAATAAACTGACAATAGTACATACTCCTTCATTTGCTTCCCTTTTTTAGGAATGCCTAGGCTTTTCACATACTCACATATATCCTAAATTTTACTTACACCATAGGAATAACTCACTTCAAGTTAGATATTACCATTTTTCCCCGATTGTAGCACTTTTAAGATTTCACATTTTATTAATTTCACCTAGGAGGATTTCAACCTCCCGCTCTTAGAATTAAAAACTACTGTTTTCAATAATTCACAGTATTCACTTAAATCACTGAGTTGATAGAATAGTCTAGTTGACCATTACTGAATAAAAACCCATCGATTCAATAATAACATCCTATATTGTTCCAGTTTCTTTGATACTATTCGTAACATATACGATAGGAATAACTGATACTTCCCTATTCCTCTCCGCAATCACTAAGTAGAGGAAATATACAGGTTATATATTTTCAGCAAATGGGAAATCCAAGTAATTCCTTTTGAAATCAATAGACTTTTCCCAGTTTTATCTCTAATAACAACATCTGTACTCACAGCACACTCCTATTCTCCGGCTGAGCTGTAAATGCTGAAGCGAAACTTCGGAAATACGACATCGTTCCATCCTTGTTCAAACCAAAGACGTAACTTGTAGACCTGGCCGCGCGGTTGGCGTTGTCACTGAGACACTGGCCTCTTATCTTTGAGTACCGGCTGAGGTTCTCATGTGGGTTTCGTGATGGTGGACGATCCGCGCTGGGCAGGTTTTCTCGGGGTTCTCCCATTTCCCCTGCACTTCTCCCACCATACTTTCTCAGTCTTTCTCTCCATCTGTCCTTATTTCCGTAGGATAGTACAATATACCTCTGGTCGCAGTGCTTGGCTTCTCTGCCATCCACATTCACTACATAACAACTTGTAGACCTACGTTGTCAATACCAGGACACCTATAGTCGTTAATGTTCTATTTGTAAATATTGCTCCTATTGGGTTTGACTTAGGGATGGGTAGTTCGTGAATGAACTAGTTCGTATAAAAGAACTATAGTTCATGAACGACCTAGTTCAAATGAACTAGTTCATGAAAACAACGACTTAGTTCAAATGAACTAGTCCGTTCTTTTACCATTCCACTATTGGCTATTGGAATTGGTTTATTTCGTATTTGAGAACCTTTTTTTTTTGGTTGAAAAGTATTTGAGAACCTATCTTTTTTTTTTTTTGGTTGTTAAGGTAAAAAGAACGACTTAGTTCATTTGAACTAGTTCAATAAAAAGAACTATCTCAAAAGAACTAGTTCAGTAAATAGAACGACTTTGCCCATCTCTAGTTTGACTACTTAATGCAACTTGGCAAATATTAAAACTAATCTTCGGAACCACGGCATTTTCTTCCTTTACCCTGGAACTTCATAAGTAACTTGCAGACTCGTGTAGTTAATACAGGAACACCTATAATTTCTAAAGTTCTGCTCCGAGTTTTCGGTGAAAATTCCCCTGTCATAATGGAAGAATCTCGTATCACCACTTCGAGTTCTTACCTCGAAGTCTTTCCTTTTCCAAGGCAGTTAAAATACCGGAAGATATTGGATACAGTAAAGTAATTCTCCATGGTCAGACTGATCAACTTAAATAATTTAAAAAGAGTTAGACGAAGTCACTTTCATCTCTCCGTTTCCACCCGTCGTCTCCGAAGTCGGGGAGCAAAGTGAGTGAGTGCAAAAAAGTCACATACTTTTTTTTTTTTCTCTCACACTTCCCGCTAGAAGGCGAACTCAGTCAATCACCCTAACAACTGATCATAACAGAACCTTTTACATAAAGAAGACGTTTTTCATATTTTCCCTAAAAATCTTATTTCTTTTATAATAATTAAATCTAGGGTTTTTAAGTTTCTCGGAGAGAGATTTTTTTTCCCACTCCAGAGACAAGAAGCCAGTAGCAACAGTTCAAGTTACTCAATAGGGGGGGTAGGGGGGGTTCGTTTAATATAATAAGAATATTAGTACTTTTACCCTAAACAAACTATTACGCCATAGTTGAACCATGAATTCAACCACAAACCTCAATTAATATATATTAATGACCAACGATCGCTCGCTGGACTCCAACTGGCGATTAAAAATAAGAATACTAGGAAATTCCAAAGCCTAACCCCTATAGCAAGAATTCAAAGACTCCGTTTAAGCTTCATTAACTAAATTATGACACTTAAAAGCCAGCCTTTAGAATAACTCTAGAAAGCTTAGAAAGGAAACCTGAAACACTCTAAAAGAGGGTTTCATTGTGTAAAATAACACAACAATTAATTTTGTTGCCTTTCTTGGTTTTGGGGATCACTGCCAGGTGTGACGGTGACCTTCAGATATGATCTTGGGGAAGGCGGATTGGGCTGATGAGTCCCTTGAAGGACGAAACGGCCGTTCCCAATTCCTTCCGATAACTGAATGAGAAAGACAATTTTTTTCAGGTGCTGAATTTGTTCTTGTTCTTGCTTTTTAATTATTTTCACAGCACGTTAAACTTCTTATTTAATGAACAAAAGCATTTAAGTAAAAAAAAAAGATTTCTACAGAAATAAAATGAAATAGGAAAAGTGTTTATTTAAATGATTCTTGTAAAACTTTGAAAGCAAATGTTTTGGTATAATATATTTTACGTAGAGGAATTGACTAGATTTTTTTTTGTATGTTTCACCAACACCCATTACTATCCAATAATAATCAATGAAACAATAGCGAACGAAATTCTCTTGGTAATTACTATTATAGGTTTATCTTAAAACCAAGATTGGCTAATTGTGCGCTGAAAAGGGAGGCGGTTTTTCTTTGAACATCTTTCTCGGGATGTCACAGCCACAAACAACAGACCTGTAATTAGAGTGACTTTGCTAAGAAGAGAAAATGCCATTAATTAAGTCAGAATAATTAATGATTGTCTAAAAGGGTGAAATGGGTTTTTTGTTAGGAATCTTCCAGACGTTACCGGAAAACATTCATCTTTTATTTCGCGCCACATCCATAAGTTATTTTGAATAAAAGAGAAAAACACGGAAACTGAAACTGCAGCAGAAAATATTTCTGAATGTTAGTAAATTATTAACATTATTAAACAAGAAAATAAGAAGAAAAAATAACAGATGATTGAAATGGAAACAGTATTTTATTTAAGTCTTTAATCTGCAATTATTTCATTCTTTTTAGATGGAATTAATCGATTCATTTGCCAAAAATTGCTGAATATTTGACTAATGAATAAACGATATGTTTTTCTGATTCATCATTTAAATAAAGTAATATAAAATTAATTTTAAAATTTCAATCACATTATATAACGATAATCACATATAACGACAGGAGAAAGAAAATAAAAAGACATGTTAATATTATAATGGAATAAATTTTCAAAAAAATAATGTTTAATTATTGAAAATTAATTTCTTTTGCCTTACAGTGTTAAGACAAAAGATAATTTCTTTTGCCTTACAGTGTTCTAAATAATTAGAAATTGTCAAAAAATGAGATTTGACAATTTCTAATTATTAAGTATTTATAATAAATAGAAAACACAACATCTTCATCTTTTTAAAATATTGCTATATTTCGCAGCTATGTTTTATCTGCTTCTTCGGGCTTAGAATATTCTTCATTAACAAAAGTTTGAATGATAGAATAATAACAATATATGGTAATTACAATGTGAACAATACAGGGTCATACATGTCAGATCTTATACATAATAATAATTTATAATTATTAAAGTTAATGTCTGATTTTTCAACAAAACAATGGCAGAATAATAACATTGTAACAATAAAATAGTGGTTAAGAGTAGAACAATGAAATCTTGTAACTTTTTACAATCAATTGTTATATTAGTGAAATTTTTTGATATCTACACAATTTTTCATGAATTTATATAATATAATTTGGCTCACTTCAACACCTTTTTGCTTGTTAAAGCATTTGAAGCTTTTTATTATGCAAGCTTCGAGCATAAACCTTAGTTCTGTGTTGTGTACATTTTTGAAAACAATTTGCGCGATCGGGTCTGGATTATGTCCTAATGTTAGCGAATGGTGTGCCCAATCTGATATCTCGGGATGTTTGTTCTTGGTAGCGCTAATGTGTTCTTTGAGACGTTCTTTTAGCTTTCTCCCTGTGTTCCAAAATATATTCCGTTGCATGATCTACACTTTAATTTATAAATAACACCTGCCATTTCCATAATTTCGTAGCTTTCTTTTCTTTTACAAATCAGAGATCCTAAATTTTGATTAGCTACACGGATAATCGATATTTCATTGATCTTACAAATTTCATTTATTCTCTTTGAAATCTTAACATTATATGGAACTTTTATAATATTTTTAATTTCTTTGTCTTTCTTAATGTTATCCTTTGTTTTCTTTTGAAGAAAATTTTTACACATTTTATTTACTAATTTCTTTGGATATTCATTTATATATAAATTATTTCTGAACTCGTTGATTTTACACATCCATTTCGTTTCATCTAGAGTGTTTTGAGTGATTCTTTTTAATCCATTTATAATGACCGCTTTTTTAGTTGGCCAATTATGCATGGAGTTAAGCATGATATTACTTTGATACGGTTTATGATAGTGCTCGTAATCTATAAGGTTATTTTTATTATGCAGGTTCAAATCTCTGATTTGTCTGGCACTCTCAGGATCTCAGGTTCGATTCTGATGTTTCTTTTTCTTTTCTTTTTTCCTTCTTTCTGTAAGATAATGTAATTTTGTTTTGTTTCCCTGTCATTATATGAACAATAGGCAGAAAAAAAGGCTGTTGTAGGCCATCTGCAACAGGGTACGTCTAGTGGTTTTTTTGCGAGATGGTTTGCGGCGCACTACTGTTGAAGTCGGACGTCACTTGGGCAACTGTTACTGGTCTTCTGGCTTTCACAATAATTCTAGACATCCTCCTCCGGCCTCTGTCATCAACAAGTGATTTTCGTCCACATGAGTGCCCTGACTCTACGTTTCTGTTCGTTGCACCAACACCCGATACACCCTTGATATTGTTATACGCGAAAAGTTCAGGAGCACTGCCATCTCGGATACGCTTTGACCAGCACGTTTAGCTCCGACGATCATGCCATGTTCAAACTCCTTTAGATCACTGCATTTTCCCATTATCGCTGTGGTTTGCTTTCTCAACTGATGTCTGTACTGCTGTATTTATAGCCACAATAAATTGTCCTTGTTACTTACAAATGAGTGGACCGTATCATTTGTGCGCACAGTAGGGGTGTACCTAATAAAGTGGCCAAGACACTTAATATGTGTCTTTTCTTTTTTTTTTATTATCCAAATTATATAGATTCCACCAATTGAGGTATTTATCCTGGTAATTGTTTATGGTAATACCTGTTTTAGTTTTTAAAATGAAATTATTTTAGTTCTAATTTAATTTAGAAAAATTAAGTTTTTATGAATGTGCTTTTTACATAATACTTAATTAACATAATTATAGATTAAGGATTTTTATTGCACAGTTCAACAGTTGAACAATTAGCATAGCTACAGTTATGTAAAAGGGTTGATGTATTAACAGGGAACATCTCAGAAAAAGCATTAATACATGATTGTGAAGTGAAATCTTCCTTCCCTCAATTATAAATTCAAAATGTCAAGAGTATAAGTATAGGAATAAGAAAAAAAAAGATTACGTAGAAAAGTTTAATTAAGATAATTATACAGTTTATATCTTATTTTCATTTTTGTAAATTAAAATACTTTTTAATAAAAAAAAGTTGAGAATATTATTTATTTATTTATTGCTAATCGTATATTCTTCTTCTGTCTAATGTTCATAACATAACTAAGAACCTACAATTATCTTACAAAAAGAAGAGGAAAAAAAGAAAAGAAAACAAAGGGAAAAAATAAAAAAAAGATTTTTCTTCACCAGACTCGAAACTTCGGATTCTGAGATTACCAGGCGGAAGACTTAAGCACCGGGCTTGTTCGAATAGAATAACAGGAAGTTAATAAGCTAATACTCAAAAATCGATGAAAACATATCTCGAAACCTTTTGAGGGTAGGTCCCGCAACCCATATATATATATTTGAAGTACTCCATCTTACTTTCATCTCACAAAATGCCATTGATTTTGGAGAAATACAGGGTGTGACCTATCTTTGTAAGACACTACTAACCGTGAAATGAAGACACTCTCAAGGATGAGAAAAAAAATCAGTTATGATTCTTAACATTTCTGGACATTTCTTGGCTGAAAAGTGAAGAGATAAGAAACCTCTAAAACGGACATATGCATTTTTACTTTCTACAAATATCAAATGTCATATTTATAAGTTCAGGGTTATTATTTAGATCTATTTAGATTTGGAATTTATCAGCCCATTTTACATAAGATTTTAAGCAGGGATGGCGAATCTCGTGTTATCTCCATTTGTGTTAATGTAAGTAAAAAAATGAATGATAATAATACTAATATCGATTGGAACTTGTAGATATTCCTCAGGGTCGACCAAGTAATTAGTCATTATTACCATAAAATACCATTCAGCAAAACTTCAAGATTATTGACAAAACTTTTTTTTCTGGAACCTTAAATGTATTAAATGAGTGTCTTGAGTAAAGTCTACATAGTCTCAGGAAGTTTTTGTATTCAGTGGACCATCGAACAACTTGAAACTCCAACAAAATATTTTAAAAAAATAGACAAAAACAAATTGTATTAATCAGTTTAATCCAAAGAAAAATCAAGTGGTTCTAATATTAATGAAAATGGAAGAAGTGTAATTCATCTTCCAGTTAATAATAATCCCACCCAAAACACTTCGTGTAAAATAAGTTGCCAAGACTCACATGTCATAATGCTTTCACTGTTAAAAAGATATGAGATCTCATGTAGAGCCAAGCCCCTAACTCAACGAGGCCTAACTCTACAAGCCCCAACTCTAAAAACCCTATATCTTGGTCAAAAAGTATGCCTTGGCCGTTTCGTGGCTGTCACACAGACAATCCCATGGAGTTATGTAAAGGATATGGAGTATGCCAAGGCACAGTTTTTGACCAAGATAGTAGGGTTTTTAGAGTTAGGCCCCCTTGTAGAGTGAGGGGCTTGGCTCTAGATGAGATCTGATAACTTTTTAACAGTGAAAGCGTTATGAGCATCTTGGCAACGTACTTTACATGAAATGTTTTGGGTGAGATGAAATAGTTCCATGAAACGGCCAAGCCATACTTTTTGACCAAGATATAGGGTTTTTAGAGTTGGGGCTTGTAGAGTTAGGCCTCGTTGAGTTAGGGGCTTGGCTCTACATGAGATCTCATATCTTTTTAACAGTGAAAGCATTATGACATGTGAGTCTTGGCAACTTATTTTACACGAAGTGTTTTGGGTGGGATTTCATTTCTTTTTGTAGGATGAGATCTGATAACTTTTTAACAGTGAAAGCGTTATGAGCATGTGAGTCTTGGCAACTTATTTTACATGAAATGTTTTGGGTGGGATTATCTATTACAACTAAATTTAGTTTTAAGATTATTTAGAAAATGGATTTTTTTTTCAATACCCTACTTTTCTGTTTTTCTATTCGTCAACTTGTATATACAAGTTGTTTGCACTTTGGAAGAAATCACATTATTACACAGTATTATTTAGGCCGAAGCATTGAGGGTACGACGTATTTCAGATCTTAATAAAATCCAAAGTATAAAAGCTAGATAAATGAAACTTAGCGTATTTCATTAGTATGGTAACTGCATCTTATCCTGAAAATTTGAGCTCTCTAGTATTATCCAGGCCGAAGCTATGAGGGTTCGATAATACATAACCAGCCCCCCCCCCCCCTTTATGAGGGGTTGGAATGTGAAAGTTACGGATTTCTTAATTTTTTTGTTGTTTGTGTTCTAATCCTAACCTGCATACCAAATTTCAGCTTTCTAGGACTTCAGGAAGTACCCTAGAGGTTTTAATGATCATGAGTCAGTCAGTCAGTCAGTCAGTCAGTCAGTGACGGAATCGACGTATTTTAGGTATTAATAAAATCCAAAGTATAAAAGCTAAATAAATGAAACTTAGCGTATTTCATTAGGCTGGTAACTGCATCATATCCTGAAAATTTGAGCTCTCTAGTATTATCTTGGCCGAAGCTATGAGGGTTCGAAAATATGACGAAACACTTCCAGAAAAGGTACGTAGTGCCCTTCCTGCCTTCGGCTCGTCTTGGCGGGGGCACTGCCGTGCCCCCAGATAATATCCCTCCTGCTATTGTTATTGATTATACAATACTGTTATGTATGTTTGTATGTACTACTGTAAATAAAAACAAATTAAATATACTTGGTTGGTATATTTTAATGGGGCTAAAGCAAATGTGGATAAGCTGCGCCAATTTTTAAATAACTTGTTTTATCGTTATTTTACAAAATAATCTTTGAAACAGCCACTTCAAATGTCTTATATTGGACGTCTGGAACGGATTGTGTTGGAGGTTCATCTATAAGCTGATGATTTTTACGTTTTACAAGAAAGTATTTAAAAATTTGTCTTGTCATGAGTGGATATAAAAAAGAAAGGAATTAATGAGCTTATTATAAATCTCGTAAAAAAGACTAAAATTATAAGTATTTTTTTAATCAGATCTCTTTAATAATATTTCTGTTAAACTTCAAAAATTAAACGGAACTTCAAAGTTAAAATTAAGTGAATAAAAAAAAATAAATAAAACATTTTTTTTTGCTGACATGAATGATATCCAATACGAAATTATGAATATTCTTTACTTACAAATTTATTAATTGTTATGATTACTTAAGATAATTTGCTTAATTGTGTGATTCTCATTATTGAAAATAGTCATTTAAATTTGCTTTAATAAATTTCAATGGTTCAATTGTTTTCTATCGAATGGAACATTTTCTTTTTCTGGCTTTGCTCCAACACAAAGACCCAAGTGTCAAAGTGACCGACCTTTGGGGTGTGGGGATGCTTTCAAACATTTCGAAAACTTCTGAAGCCGTTAACAACATGCCTGACCCTTGTAGCACGTAGCCAACATCTGGGTCCTCCAAAGCATCTCCTCTTAAGATCCCCCGTCTCGTCTCATAAATCCTACAAAAGGATCCATCGAGAAATTTATGAGTCGTACCATCAACACCCTCGCCGTGATTCAACGTGTTAATTAGACATCGCGTGGCGCGAATGCACCGAGCAGAGGAATAATTAAAGATGCTCTGTTATGCCTACAAATATCTCTATGTGCCATTGTTGTTTAATACCAGCAGCTGATAGGAGGAGGCATCTTCGGACACCTAATTAAAATAAAGCGAAATGGGATTAGAATGCTATCAAGGGAGTTGCTTGCCATTCTGGGCACGTTCTCATTAGGAGCAAATTAAGGCAATTAGAAATAAATCTACGTATTCAAGGAGCTTTAATAAACAAGTTTCTTCCCACGCTTCTCACAGACTGTAAGGAAAAGGCATCAGTCAGCGAGAATTACATTTACATCTTGTTATACCAACACAGCTTTTAGAGACATTCACCAAAACGAAGTCAACATGGGATTTAGGTTTCCACTTTATAATATTGCAGAAATCTTACTTACAATAAAAATATTTATAATAAAGGATTTAATAAACTTATTGATAAACTTTATCTTATTAATTTTTTAGTATGTAGGACCCTGTAGCTCCAACATACATAAAATAATTTCCTTGCGAAACAAAACACACTGGTAATATACAATACTGTTGTATTGCGAAAAAGCATTAAATTACGATGCATGGCAACTCGAAATTATCCGCTTCGACTCATTCCCTCACTCAGTTTATATACGTTAGCCACTGCATTCTTAAGTGATAACGTATATTTTCATTTTCGTGCTAAATTTCCATCGTTCTTCATTATTATTTTTTTTAATTTCATTAACAATGGCCGGTGGAAAAACTTCATCTGACGGAAGGAAGTCCCTCAACTGAATACAACAGTGCCTCTAATATCGAAGGACTTCCACCCTAATATCTCGAGCCTACTCACTCGGTTGGATACTGACCTCATGTTTCAGTGTTATATGATTATTATTATTATCATTGTCTGTAAAGTATGTGATAAAACAAGATACTCAAAATAAGTCGATTTTAAGTGCAGTGTTGAGGAACAATCCACTTATGTCAGTCGGAGTCTTTCTGGACAGTGAACGTTCGAATAACAACATTTAATCATTTCAGATTAACTTTAGTAAATAATATAACAAACATTTATTCAAAAGACAGACGAATAAAAAATATGAAAGCTAAACTAATTTTTATTATTATTATTATTATTATTATTATTATTATTTGCATCACCTTTATCCTTAAGTTGCTTCCGATGTATTACGTAGAACAATTCGAACAACAATACGAGATAATGTAAAGAATACTACATAGAACCATAACAATACATACAATAAAATAACAATATTAAAAAAGACACTATAGTCCATTATAGTGTTTGGAAATTAATGAAGAAAATTTCAGAAAATGCTGGCATAAGATGGTGACGAAGGACAATGTCCGCCTGATGGAAATGCTGAATTTAAAAGATAAATTACACTCGGATAATGAGACACGTCAATGACATGCACCTCCTTCATATGGAAAACGTACCGCTATGAAATATTGACTAGAATTGCTATGACCAGAACATTCTGGAGCGTGTTCTTAAGAAGACAAAAGAAGATGTCTTTGGCCGAAGATAAGGGAATTTTGTTGTATATTTTTCAAAGAATTTTATGATTAGAAGACAAAGCTCATCTTTCCTTTCATCAACAAACAGAAGAAGGGAAAACAAGAGTCTCTGAAATCTCAATTACGAATTTCTGAACCTTAATAAGATCAATAAAAATTAAAGATATAAAGTCAACAGAAACACAGATATAATTAATTGTACGATACTTGTAATAATAATAGTCACTCAACTAAACAGATTGATCTCCATAAATTTAAATGTTACATATATCAGTAAATACTCATAATTAAGACAAAAATAAAAAAAATTATAAATATGATAATTCATATAAATCTTATTTTTCATATGATTTTATGAAAAAAAAACTATTAATAACAATTTATTAATATTTTGATTGGAGATTTATAAAATTCAACTGTATTTTAAGAAATTAATATTAAACTGAATAATGGATTAAATTTGAACAAAATTAAAATTATCTATTCTTGTAAATCACTAACTTGTAATTTAAATGCAATTTTTGTCTTTTTAATTTCACGCACAAATCCTTCTTTACAACAGCTTTTTTAAGAAAGAAATGAAGAATGAATTCCTCAATTGATATGAAGTAAAACCTCTTCTTATCATATAATTGCAGAACAAATAAGTGAACATGTTGCTTTAGTTTTGTTTCTTCCAACCACGCATCCGTTCTTCGTTTTAAAACTCTCCCAATGCGTAGGAGGAGTAGGAGGGTTTCCACTTGGCTGACCGTGATGGATTAGAGGCCCAAGATACCATTGATCACGGATGGACTGATAGATTGATTGATTGATGGGACAGCAGAATCTAAAAGGGAGGGGCCTCCCCGGAGTGACCTACCTCCCCACCCCCACGAGGTACAAGGCACCAGAACCAGAGTTCTGTCAATTCAACCTAATCCTATTTGGTATGGTTCACTTCCTTCAATACAAATCAAATAAACACACCCGACACAGCGGTTTATCAAAGCGAGGAATCGCTGCCAGAAACACTTAATTGTGATCAGACAAAAAAAAAATTACAACAACAAAAAAAATAATAATACAAACGTCTCAAAAAAAAAAAACAAAAGAAAAGCCAATTCTAAAAATTATAAAGCTTTTTCTTACAAAATTAAAATCATCAGTAGTATACTTAGCAATAAAAAAGGGATAAAAATGCACAACTGTGGTGAAATCTAGTTACCAACAAAAGAAATATTCAAGAGGAATATTAAAATATTTGCATTAACATCCACTAGCAGAGCTGGGCTAAAATCTTAATAATCTATCAATAAGGCTTTAAAAGGAATATCTCGCAAGAGATAATAATCACTTATCTAAGAAATCAAAACATAGACTTGATTCTTAAATACGAATGTATTTCAACTTTCTATTTACAAAAGCGCTCAATAACGTTGAGAATACAAAAATCATAATCATGTAAGTCTGCTTTGACTTTAGGCTCAAAATAGAACATAAACTATTAAAGTCTTTATGACACAGTTACTTTCTTTAATGGAATAACTACTTCTTCCAATGAAATTTAATCGGCAATATATACTTATGCACTCGTTTGTGTCAATGTTCGAAGCGTTCTGGCTTCCACTAACTTTAAGTAAATCTTCACAAAGTCCTCCCGGCTAAATACAAATAAGGAACATACTTACGATGACTTGCTTCTAGGATTTCGGGAATCCGGAGAATCACCATATCACTTATTGGTACGTTCATTAGACTTGTAGTAGATTCCACTTCTTGTTTATGCGAACGGGTAACAAGATGGCGTCATTCACTCCATGTTTGTTGGATGAACATTTACACTGCAATATCCCTAAATGTATGTGGAAACACACATACGTGAGGGATAAACATTTCAGTGATATAGTATCAATTGATTGATACTTCGCCTTAAGAATTGTTCAGGAACTTTCCTTATACTCATACTGCATACTAGAGACGCTATTCAATATGTCTGAAGAACCATGTATCAGTGAACTATCTACAATACAGAAAACTTCGAGTTCATTTTTTGGTCACTAAAGTTATTTCGTCGCGATGAACATCACGCGATAACAATTGCACATGAACTTTTAGGTTAACAAACGATATGCTGCACGGGTACTGATAACACTAGCTTTGTTGCACTTAGATGAGAAATGACGATCTATTTTCTTTACTTACCACTAATCGTCATTTTTTTAATCTGAATTTGATTGTATAAAAATGTTAACGTGTGGAAAAGGCAGGTAAGTACATCACATTGATTTTATTCTTTCATCACTAAATAGAATCTATATTTCACAACACAACAACAATCGAACTGAAGAAAGATAATAATCTTGAAACAGGCTGAATGGATTCCCAGTGTCAAATATTCCTAAAGTAGTTCAGTGATTGTATTTGTAGTGCGTTTTTATCTCTTTTTATTGCTTTGGAAATTCTAAAACTCATGTGAAAATTAATAGGAGTACATCTAGGAATGGAATACTATATGTGAATGAAAACTAAGTGGTCCGCTACTGAAAGAATATTAGTTTAATATGTAAAGAAATTTATATTAAAATAACTCTGTGTGCGTGCGTGATTACGTCCGCCCAACAACGAAATTTAGCAGCAATTCGCCTACACGTTGCCAGGCAACAGTATTTGGTGCATGATCAAATCAACTGCCCAAATTTCCGACTGTTACAAATAGAGTTCAATATTGTATTGCAGATATGTTTTAGAAATGATTAGTGAACGTATTCGAGAACATACTGCGGAATATCGAAATGATTACCCAAAACTTCGGGATGGGCGGAACATTGCCTTCAGGAACACCACGATCCGGACCCTAAAGTGGAAATACTTGTATCTGGAGTGTTTAGATAAACACTCCAGATATATTGTGGAAGTATGTGTTATAAAAACTTTCCCTTGTATTAATAAGGATAAGGGATGCTATGTAAATGCAAACACACTTTCTTATTTTCAAGATATGTTTGGGGAAAAGGAAGAAAAATTTAAATAAGATATAATTTCATATTATTAGTTTTAACGTTCTAATATTTAAATATAATATGTAGGTAAAAATGATACAAGATACATCCTCTTCTTATCATTGCTATGTTTCGCAGTTTTATTTCTTTTAACTGCTTCATCAGGCCTTTTCACATACATAGAAAAAGCTCTTCGTAAAGCATAATAAAGAATTTGGTAACAATACAGGAATGTTAATAACATCATGATAAACTTTACAATTTGTTGCTTAACAACATTGTTTTTAACAAATGTAATTACCTAAGTTTTTACAATTGACTTTTTATATAAAACTTTTACATTATTGAAATTTTTCCAAGTTTTTACAATGGATTTTAAATTTTTAATGGGGTCTATTTCGGGAACACAGAGAGGATATTGGAAGAAGTGTAAAAGAACACGTAAGTGCTTTCCGCAATAACCACCCTGAAGTTTCCGATTGGGCCCATCACTGTATAATGTTAAAACATAACCCTGATTCGATTATACAGATAATGTCTAAAAATATTTATGACAAAGAAACCAGATTTATCTTAGAAGCGTGTGTCATAAACAACTTTCAATGTTTTAACAAACAAAAAGGGATAGGAGTTAGCCAAACAGTTCTTGAAAAATTTAAAACCAAATGTAAAAAATTGGAAAAATTTCAATAATGTAAAAGTTTTATATAAAAAGTAAATTGTAAAAACTTAGCTAATTACATTTGTTAGAAACAATGTTATTAAGCAAATAATTGTAAAGTTTATCATGATGTTATTAACATTCCTGTATTGTTACCAAATTCTTTATTATGCTTTACGAAGAGTTTTTTTTCTATGTATGTGAAAAGGCCTGATGAAGCAGTTAAAAGAAATAACTGCGAAATATAGCAATGATAAGAAGAGGATGTATCTTATATCATTTTTATTATTAGTTTTTGTTGACATGTATTATTGTTAGATATAATGATCATGTATTTATTACTATGTATTACTGCTTTGTTATGATATAATGATTTGATATGGTATATAGATAAAACCTTCTTATTATTATATTTACATTCTTAGCAAGAGCTTGAAAAAACAGAAAGATTTGTTTCTGTGAAATATCGCCGTTTTGGGGGAATTTTCAGAGGATTTGTGTATTATTGTATAAAAACAAATATTTTTAAATAAATATTTACCTAGAATTTTGTTTCTAAATTTGAATGTAATCAACTTGTAACACAATTCCATTCCTTCAACTTCTACTTTTTTCTGTTATCGCAGTTTCTTAAGTTTGACAAAATGAATTATAAACAAATAAAGATAACGAAGAAGAAAAAACTGAGGACCTCAATGAACTGGAATGACTTTTTCTAGGTTTTTCTGTTCATTCCGATGCTCAAAGAAGTCGCAGGATGCAAATTCTGTATCTTGAATTGTGAAGAAGAGAACGTGATTGAGGTGAACGAAACGCTCAGGGCATTGATTACATTCAGCGAAAAAAAGAAGAAGCACGAATTAAAAACTCTTATCTCTAGTTTAGAATCTTTCAGTGAGTTTAATTAGATGATTCCGCGGGTTTCCAGTTTTCATTAGCGTTAAGTCTAACCCAGGGGTTGTCGTGTTGAAATTAACAACATGATAAATTGCCGAGCGATTATCTCGTATGGAGATCATTGATCGTCAAGTGATTGAGATAAGCGTTAATTGGGCTGAGCTGCCAACGACGAAGTGGCAAATGGAAATTATAACATCCATAATTACAATAATACTTACTTCTATGACGGATAGAAGAGAGAAGGAAAAAAAAAACTGCCTCTCTTGTGTCTCCACAGTCTTCTACAACTTCATTAAATACATTTAGCCATCAATGACGAATTAACAGATATTTTGTTGAAATTAGGAAATAAGAAAAAAAAATTAACAATATTTAACAGAAAGTATCCATTACAGTCCTCAAGCTGAAAGATGAAACTCCCAGAATGCAAAGCAGATTAGATTGTCCTCTCCTGGCCGTTCGCTAACATTGAAATAGAAGAGAAGCGACCTCTTCTATTTCAATGTTAGCGAACGGCCAGGAAAGGACAATCTATAATCTGCTTTGCATTCTGGGAGTTTAATCTTTCAGCGTGAGGACTGTAATTCATATAAAGATAAATATATTACTTATTTCATTTTTTTAAAATATTTTTGCATTTCCGTTTGAAATAAATGTCAAGTATGTAACAAATACATGAAAGGTAAGTTATTGATAAGAAAGCTTTTAACAATGTTTCCAATGTTTTACGAATGTAAAGCAGGGGTCATATTTACCGCCCCCTTCCCTCCCTCGGGAGATGGATAAAATAATTCCTATGATCACTCAAGGATCGATTGGAAATTACAAATGCAGAAGCATGGTTCATTAAAAACTGTTTATCAACTCGGTCTAACATCTTGTGTAAATCAGCAAGTCGTAGAATCTAGGATTCTGGGTCCAGGAAAAAAAAAACGATATAAACAAAAATGCATGAGTTATTTACGCATCTGGACAACACATCCGCTTGTCAATTCTTTGCCACTCTCGATGAGGGTTATATCAATCACCGTACGACGTATTCATGTCTCAATTTCATTCTGGCTTTCTTAAATGCTGATTACCGATGATAATTTATGTTCATATTTATTTGCTTGAATTCGGGTTTAAGAAAATACATTAAGAGGAATACTAATTAATAAAACAATGTTTACATTATTAGAAAAATAAAAATACTTTAATACAAAATAATAGTACTTTAATTAAAAAAAAAATGCTTTACGAAATATTCGAAAAGGTTTAACGTTGCGTCAAAGTAATTCTTGCTGTTGTTTTAAACTTCCTACAAGAGTTGAAGCTGGTTTTAGAGCTTTAACCATTAACAATTCGCATTTCTCCCCTTTTCTGTGAGATACAAAACAATCCCACAAAATCACAATCAGTTTGTCAGATTTCTGATCCGAATGAAACACAAGTGCTGGATGGGATTTCCAAAATTACAAAAAGTTTTTTTTTTTTTTTATGTTAATACTTGATGTTTCTTCTATGGATTCAAAACAGTTTACGAACAATATTAGGAAATAAGAACTTTTAAAGAATTTTCGTACAAAAGTACTCGAGAACCTATGATTTTTGAATTTGCTAATGGGTAAGATTCAAACTCAAATTGGCTGGGTTTTCAACTCGATGTCCGCCATTCAACCACTTGACAGAAGATACAAACAGATGTAGGTTAAGTAGGTCATGTCAAAAATTGTTATTCGTGATTTCTTTTATCTTTATCCAAGTCTACTGAAAATTTTAAGTCTATGCTTTTTTTTTTGCCAACGCTTCATCTGTTCAATGACCATAAAACCTTTCCTCTGCTTAAATTTATCAACCAAGAAGAACACAAGAAATTGTTGCTATTTTAGATCCTGTTGATATTTCTGTCCCTGATATTAACTCGATCCAAGACTTTTTTTTTTTTTTTTTTATGGGACCAATGAGCCAAGTTCTTTACTCTGGCGTTATTGATCCGTTAGCGTGGGCCCGGTAGCCGAGTGGGTAAGGGCGCTTGGCTGCGGGTTGGAGGTGGCGGGTTCGGTTCCCGGCCTCGGCGGAGGGCGGGAATTTTTCCACGCTTCTTTCTCCTCTAAACGGGTCCTAGGGTCTTCCCAGCCCTCTGTAGAATGGGTACCGGGTTTCTTTCCCGGGAGTTAAGGCGGGCGGGCGTCGGGCTGACGTTGGTCTCGAAACGCTGGGAGCCTTACCTCCCGCACTCCCGTGGGCCTGCATGGCCTTTACGGGATTGCTTAACTTATTGATCCGTTATCAAATGATCCGTCCATTCATTTTAAACTATTTCGGCTTAGACAGGAAAATAGATATTGGCCATCATCAACAACTGCTTCTACACAATAATTAACACTGTCTTCCGAAAATTATCTCCCTCTGAAATCAAAAAATAGTTCTTTGTCCTAATTGTAACCTTGTATTAAAGAGATAGTGAATGTTATATTGAGAAATTCCTTGTACATTTCAGTATAAATTAAAAAAGTGAAAGTTCTAACTATCGATTTCCCAGAATTCTTGCAAACAAAACAATGACAACTGATTATTAAAATCAAATTATTAAAAAGAGAAACAATCCTTTGTCTTAAAAACGATCGTTTTGAGATATCACATTATAAATACTTGGTCTCAACCATGGATCATTTTCTAAACTAAGCATTTTATTAAGTAATGCATCAAAAGTCTCTCAAAGACAATGCTAATTCTTTTAAAAAAACTAACTGTTTCTTGAATTATTAATTCGTAAAGTTTTGCATTCCGTTTACATAAATATAATGTTAAGAAATAATTAATGCAGGTTTTTGTTTATGTAATCTTTGTGTTGTTAAGACCTGATATGTGATCAAAACTATCCGGACATCCTCTGCAATAGTGAACTAAAGCCTAGATGGCACGACAACGCCACAAGGAAGCAGGGGGGAGTCGTATGTTGTTAATTGATACAAACAACAGAATGGATCGATCAGCAGAGCTCAGTGACTCTCAATGTAAACTAGTCATTGGCTGCCACTTGCGTAAAAGTCTGTTAGGGACTTTTAAAGAAGTCCTTCTAAAGAAATCGATTGTTGGTGACGTGATTGTTAAGAGAAAATGGGAAGTCGCAACCACAATAAAGCCGCGACAGGGTAGGTCACATATACTGACAGACCGGGAAAGTCGTGTATTGAAGAAGTTGGTTCCTACAAATAGTCAGACAACCATCCGTTGAGTTTCAAAGTAGTACTAACACTCTAGCCAGTATCATGACGATTCGTCGAGATGTCATGAAAGTAGGGTTTATTGGTCGACAGCTGCTTACAAACCAAATATTTTCCCGGTGAATGCTAAGCGCCATCCGAAGTGGTGTAAAGAGCAACGCCACTGGACAAATGGAACAGTAGAAACATTTGATGTAGAGTGATGGTGAATCCACGTGGCGGTTGGATGGGAGGGTTTGGGTGTGGAGAATATACGGAGGTGACGTCTGCCATCATGTGTTATGCCAACACTGAAGTTTGGTGGAAGTAGCATTAAGGTGTGAGGGTTTTTATGGAATAGCCTTGCCTTCTTGAATCACCGGATGGCAATGTAAATGCGGTAAGGTACAAAGACATTTTGACCAGTTACGCACTGCTTACGGTAAAGGCAAGACCGCTTCGGTGATGACCACTGTCACTACCAGAATGACAATGCTTCATGTTATAAAGAGAGGTCTGTGAGGGAGTGGTTTGTGGATAATAAGGTTCCGGAAACAGATTGGCCGGCCGAGAGTCACGACCTGAACCCTTTCGTACACCTATGGGATGAATTACCAGACCTAAAATCCTACATCACGAACTGCTCTGGCTACAGCTCTTCAGGAAAAATGGGATGTCATTCCTCCAGAGACGTTCGGGTACCTGATGGAAAGTCCCGGCAAAGTCCCGGCTGTGACAAAGGTGAAAGACGACCCACCCGATATCCACTACTGAAAATGTGTCAAGGGGAAAGTCCTGACTATGGTGTTGGATGGATATCCGGTTATTTTGAATCACAATATTTTCAATGTAATTTACTCAGCAAAAATACAAAAAAACATTCTAATGCTTTCATGGGATAAAATCAAAAACGGAATCCATTGCAAAGAAAGCATTATTAAAACTCCAATGAAAGGAGAAATTCTCAAATCAAGAACCATTTCTTATAAGAGCTGTAAATTAATAAACAACAAAATTACTGGATTATTAGATTGAATAAAAAAATTAATGAAACTAAAGTAAATGCTGAATAGTCTTTTTGTTTACGATCAAATAAGAATAAATGGATTTCCACTGAATATCTGAGTGATTAACAGAGAAAAAAAAACAGACAGTGATAAGGACGGTTCGTAACTGTTTAAATAACGTTCCAATGGATAATCCCTTCGTATGCACAGCGCCATCTAGCGAGAAGAAGGAGCAAAAGGGCTAGTATCTCGTAAATTGCTGTCTTTATTGTGCTTCATCAGGAAAAATTCTCTTACCCCCGAAGGCGAAAGAGTGGGTGGAGACATCTCATATATCAAACTAAGCACCAACTTTTTCCTTTGTCCTATTATTTCGCTGCCGGAAAATCATCAGAACTTTCAAATAGTGTTTTTTGAAATTCTAGCTTCCCTTCGAAAACAAAGAACGTGCCGAACGAAGAAGTATATAAAAATTTTGAAAGAAGCAAAAGAAAAAAAAAGCGAGAGGAGATAGAAGAGACGACGAAGAAAGAAAAAAAGTTCTTCTCCTGCACTATTTTCAAAACTTTCAGTGTCTTTAAGTATATCTCCCCGTCTCTTAATTTTTTTTGGAAGGCCTTTGTTGCTACGTCTGCCAATATTAAGGTAAGTTGCTTCTGTTAAAAGACCTTATTATGTTGGAAAACATTTAATATTAACACTAGATATTAACCTGATGAATTCAACGCTAACATTAAACACAATTTACTGAAATTTAATAGAAAAATAATCTTAAATTTAATTATCAGTTACAACTTTATTTCTAATTCCTGTGGAACCAGTATGCATTACGTTCTCCTTCAAAATAAAATAAAAAAAAATACTCTACATCTAAATTTTATACAGATATTTTTCCCGTAAATATCATTTCTATTAAAAACTTCGCAATGAAACATCGTTGTAATTGTTTAATAAAATAATTGCCTATCATTGAGAAGCCTATCAGTTTAATAAGGAAATTATTATAATATTCGTATTATCCCAGTATAAGTAACGCTTCAATAATAAGAGGAGTTCAATTAAGTATAATTCAGTTTAGAAGCAAACGACTTAAAATTCAATTGAAATAGTTTTACTTTAAGTGTTCGTTAGGTTCTTTACCGACTGTTAGTGGATACTGATATTTGATATTACTGATTTATCTTCTATATATAAAGGAGAACGTTTGTTGGTTTGTGTGTGTGTGTGTGTCCTCTCTACACTCCTAGGCCCTTTGACCGATCTCCACCAAATTTTGCAGAATTACTATTTAGGACCCTGCGGATACGGCAGGCTACAATTGAAACCTCGACACATCACCTCCCCTAATTTAATACCCTTCACACTTTGTGTAATTTTAAGATAGAGGTTTGGTTATCGGGTTCAAATCCGCTGGGTAGCAATATTTTTTTTTTTTTTTATTTTTTTTTTTTTTTTCCTAGCAACCCGGTAAAAGTGGATTCTTCTCTCACAATCATCCGGTAAAACTGGATTCGTCCAATGCGCGAGCGCAAAGTGTGAAGGGTATTAAATTAGAAGGAGCAGGAGATGTGTCCAGGTTTCAATTGTAGTCTGCTTATTTCCGCAGGGTCCTAAACAGTAATTCTGCTTTTAAATTGGTCCAGATCGGTCAAAGACATTAATTTTTTTTATTTTTTTTTTTTTTTTTTTGGGGGGGGGGGGATTTTCTTTTGGTGAAACAGGAGATCAGAGTACAAGCCTTCGACGAACTTTATTTTCCAAGTCGTGACGTCACACGTGTGTTTGCACTATGTTCAAAATGGCGGACACTGCGATAACGTATTAATGTCGATAGTGTGAAAAAATGAAAAGCCTTCTCTTGCTATAAGGAGCAATAATGGGAAACCTTGCTTGCTAAAAGGGGCAATGATGGGACACAAGGATAACTGGAAAAGAAGCACTTACATTATGTTTCTTTGTCGGCCGATTGAGGAGGATAAACTGTTGCAACAGACTTCATGAATGAAGCAAACATCTCCTTGAGTTTGACTGGAATTGGCGACACCACATGACTTCTGTTAGGTAACTATCGAATTGGTCGGCACACTTCCTTGTTTCCGGAACTGACGCTCGATCCCGTCATCCTTATCCTGCCTTTCAGTCAAACACATTCTCTCCCCACACTTCGGACACTTACATTCCTTAGCGATTAAACCAACATCCATCTCTCAGCCGTCCAAGATAATAAAATCACATTTACCCACAGACAATCTTTCAGAACCGTTCATTTTGGCAGCGTCAAAAAAAAAAAAAAAAAAACCTCGAACCACGAAAGCCGTACTCGAAAAGAATGAAAATCACATGATTTGAAAAGCACGTGGTCTTAAAACACAGATATCTACTGTATGTATCGCTCCGCGATGATGTAAGTGCAAAACGGCACCGAGCCACGCATCCTTCCGAACACTGCGATTGGCTTGTACACTATTCTCCGTTTTAGCCATTTTTAGAATATTTTTCCGTATCTTGTGTTTTTACGTGAATTTTTATGTTTTGGTTATGACCTTGTTATCTCGAATTTTTTTCAGCATCCCTTCGACTTCGAGATATCGAGAGTATACAGTATTATTATTAA
>JAFIDM010000002.1:75617093-75675024 GCA_023159025.1 Thereuonema tuberculata | reverse complement strand
ATACTTAAGGAAACCGTTATAATGACAACAAGTGACAATAACTGTTATAATGACAACCTTTCCCTGTAAAGAGTTTCTCATTGCAGTTTCCCTCACCTCAAGTATTTCTGATTTTTTGATATGTTATTTTATCAACCATAAAACAAAACAATTTAAAACAAAATAATTTTTATGGCTGAATGATTTTGTTTTTTAATTTATATTCTGAGTACTCTTACTTCCTCCCCCCTCGAGATAGGTTTCATGTGATCCCAGGTGATGCTGTCTCTACCCTTTATGTCATCAAGAGTGGACTCGCCTGCGTCATGCTTCCCTCTCTCTTTCTAGAATGCATCCGACTCACAAAAAATCAAAATAGTTTAGCACAAAATAATTTTTGTCGGAATTTTATTTTTTTTTGCATTTTGTTTTTATTTTATATTCTGAGTATTCTTAATTCCCTAGTTACTTTATCAAAATCGAAAACATACTAATTCGATTAATTTTCGATATTCGCATCCTACGGGGTGTAAACGGAAAGGGGGGGGGGGGCGATATACTTTGTTGATGGATGCTTTACGGAGTTTTAAGTTACAAAATAAGAATATTATATTACTTGTAATCATCTCGTGGATGTGTAAAAATTGGCGAAGCCCGGATATTCTGCCAATTTTATATAAAATAATTGTTATTATATTCAATTTTGACAGAACAAATGAAATGATTTCTCAGAATCCCCGTCATTCGTTTTTTCTCAAAACTTAAGAGGTCAGAATCTTTTTAAGTCGTTTCGGAGACGAAATAACAAAAAAGAGAATCATGTATCAACATAATTACGAACAAATACTCAGAACAATTCCATTTCTGTTTCAAACGAGAGACTCGAATTCTGAAATTAGAGAATTTCTCAACCGATCTTCTTCTGATCGGTTCTAAAACTTCCATTTCATGTTTGAAATGTTTGCAAATGAAATCTATATATATTTTTATAATTATAAAATATCTTTTAATGTTATATAGCTTCGACTGTTTGTATGGAATGTCTAATTTAAAAATGTAATTGAAAAGTGTTTTAGAAATGGACCCCACTGCAACGATAGCTCATTCATATGTTAAGTTTCTTAATGAAGTTTCTGCAACATTCTATTTCAAAGTTTATTTTGTTTTGGATTTCAATAAAGTTGACATAATAGAAAGTATGTATATACATATTTGCTTTTTCGCTCCAATTATTATCCAAAATGTTCTAAAACAGAAAATCACAGACGAGGGACCTCGAATAATTGATAAATGGACGCAAAGAAAAAACTTGTATATCTTCTTCATACGGATCATCTCCCTTCTCTCTCAATAAAGAGAATCACCACTGATTGAATCTCAGTCACAAACTACAATTAATTATCAGAAAAACATTTCTTAGACTCTTCTTTTTCTTTCAAAAAGCATGACTTTTTAAACGTAAATTTACTGTTTTTTTATTTCTGTATTAAAGTAATTTTATGTCAGCTGACTTTATCATGAGAAAATACAACACAAAATAAATATTTTAAAAATATAGATGTAAAAAAAACTTTTCAGAACGAAGACAGAATCAATAATTTCATGTAATTTCAAACATTTCAGTATTAGGCAGAATTAAAGGAGTAACAACTAGAAATATTAGAATCAAAGTGTAATGTGTAGTTAATATTTTAATTTTCTAAAAGGAACTTTTGGATTTATGAATCCTTTGAATTAAAACAAAAATAAAAGTACGAATGAACTGAATGAGATCAAAGTATTCCAATGGTAACCATAAATTACCACCATCTCATTCGACTGTAGTTCATAAAATTCAGTAATTAGAGAATGCAAATTAGTCAATCACCCTCAACCCATTATGACTCAGAACCGATAAAAATCTAACAGTAGCTTCAATTGCTTTCTGTTGAAAAGTGAATTGTTTTCCATAAGCCTAAAATGACCATTTTTATTTTGCACTTTTCTGTTTTTAATTAGTTCCAACAAATTTGATGTGAAGTCAGATTTGAATTTATTATCGAAATCGAAGTAATTTTGTGCTTCTACCTTTTTTATTTCTTTTGTTAACCAAAGCTTGGTTTATTATACTTTTGGTTGATTATTCATTTTCAGAATGATGTGCTTTCAATTATGTAGATGGAGCTTTCAATTACGATTGCAAATACCAGATGTGGATTTCAGAGGAAAACAGGCTCTAAATATTTAACGAAAATGAATTATCAACCATTAAAGTTCATGGTGCTTTTCTGATTAGTCTCTTCTGAATAAAACGGAAAAAAACAACGGAATCTAACAGAATTTCCGACAGTTTTCAATCTTTTTCTCTGGATGTTTTGTAAATTATGCAGACATTGGACTCTACTAAAAAGAGGAAACTATTTTTTTCCTCTAAAAGAATAACTAAGAACGAAGCAAACAGGAGTTTAGTTTCTCTTCCTCATTAGCTTCCAAATTGTTGCTGAAATCCTATTCCTCCTAAGTTGAAGAATCGTATTTCTCCAGAAATGCTTTGATTAGAGAAGAAGAAAAAAAGAACACAATGGATTTTTCTGATTAATTCTATCTTATTAGCGTTTCGATCTCTAGTTTCGTGGATACAAGAAACAATTTTGCGAAATTCTCTGGTCCGGAAATCAAAGTAAAGAAGCTATTTCATTAACTTGTTTTTTTTTTAATTATCTCCTAATATTTGGATGGATTTAATTCTCCTTCTGGTCACTGCTCTAACCCTAAAATTATCAGTTCTTTTAAATACACTAATAAGAATTACAAAAAGCTGAAATTAATTCCTTATTAGCAAATTCCTCTGAATTAATTTTAATTGGACTGAAAGAGTTAAGCTTCAACACAACATTTATTATTTAAATGCATCCAAAATTAATCGATAGAACACGAAAACTTAATTAAGGTAGAATTAAAGTAATCAGTTGAATCAGGTGCATAATCAGCTGAGATTTTTAGATTTGTAAAAGGCATCAAAGTGTATGAGATTATAAAGTGAGCAGCAAGGAAGTCTTTTCATGCACGATTTCTTCATTGTAAGATGCATAATAAGAAACCCTCACTCTCTTTCCATTAATGTTGTTTCAGTATAAATTTGATCATTAAACTTTGCGACAACCTACGAAGAAACCGTCACCCAGCTGAACTACAACTTGTCCTTAGGAGCTAAGAAACAAATCTTAATTATCATACTTGCGAAGAATTTATATTTTTAACCGAACAGAAAAGAAATATTTACAATCTCATCATAAATTTTATTTTTAGAATTTTGTTGTCTTATAAAATATAAGGATAAGAAGATCAGTGAAGTAATTCCAACATGGCTTCCTTGGAGATAGTTTCATCTCTATCCGAGCAAAGGAATGAATTTTAACTGAGTTCATTGGTTTTATTCGACTCTTCAAGCTGATAAGATGTTGTGCTAAAATATTAAAAAAAAAAAAAATGCTATTATACTGCCAAATATTTACAAAGGATACGTTGACTGCACTTTCTTCCATCCCTTAACATAATTCTGGTAGAATACTTGTCCTATTTGGATGACAAAGTCAAGCAACAGTTCTAATTAACTGTCGTAAGTAATTTAGTTAACTATTTTATATACTCATGACGAAAAAAAAAAATTAACGCACCTAGAATGAATCATCCGGGAACGACGATACTCGGTAGAGCGCACCTTCATAGGTAGTTGTTGCCCTCTGAGAACCGCCAACGGAAGCGTTAGGATCACTACGGCTGGGGTCATGTCAACGGCAGTCATATGATAATTGTATGTTTTGTATTCTGTGTGATTGTGGAGAGCAGGTTTCTTGAGTCCTCAGCATACCTCGACGACGCATTCGACTTAGTTTTGAACAACTGACAGAATTTGAGAGAGGTCGTATTGTTAGACTGAGGGAGGCAGGCTGTTCGTTCCGTCCAAACTGACCGCCACATGGACTGTTCCGATGGTACTGTGCGACCATGTTGGGAGCAGTGAAGACCTGAGAGATCATACAGGATAGGCATTGGGATACCTAGACAGACTACCAGAAGACAGAGTCGGGCCATCAGGTTCGAACTGATCAAAGAGTGTCCCTGTCTACCATCCACAGATAAATACAATTGCGAGGTGACTTACAACACGAGACTCACATTCGCGATGTCCTTTATGCTTTCCGCTACTGACACTCTTCTTTTTGCAGTGGTCTAATCAGTAGGCGATATAGACGATTGGCAACGAATCGTGTTTAGTGAGGAATCCAGGTAGAGGATAACCACCGTACTCGAGTGTGAAGAAGCACTGGCATCGTATAAACCCGGACTTCATTATTAAGAAACACACCGCCAGGACTGATGCCGTCATGACGTTGGGAGGCATCTTCTACGATTCTCGATCTCCTCTGATAGTGATATGGGGAAGATTGATGGCCCAGTGGTATATTCAGGAGATTCTGCGGCCTCATTTGCTTCCCTTCAAGGAGCGAATGTAGCAGTCCATTTTCTAACAAGATAAAGCCCTTCCATACACAGCACGAGTTTCCCTGATCTGCCTCTGTGCTGTCGACATCCTTCCTTGGTCCACCAGGTCTCCAGACTTGTCGCCCATTGATTATGTGTGGGACCAGCTGGGACGGTATCTCTGGCCATTAATGGGTATGAGCGATCTAGAGCGGCAGTTGAAACAGCTATGGGAGGATCTTCCACAGGATAGCAAAAGACGTCTCTAGCCGTATCGCCGCAGGTATCCACGTTATCCATGTACCCATCGTCACAATACAATCGTCCGCTTTATTACTGCGGTATGATGCAGTACTGAAGTGGCTATTGACCTACGTATGACTCTCGCAATCATACGTATGTTTTGTCCTAATAAATGGTCCATTTGCTCTGATGCTAAATAAATATCAGGTTAATAGAGATCTTAAAAGTAGCTGATGGAAAAAGAAAACTTTTCCTTCCGTTTACATTAAGGAAGTAAATACGTGGCCTTCGGCAAATTAGGTCCTCATTGTTGAGAAGATCTTCGCAATGAGACTATTTTATTGCTATTATTTTTTAATTCTGTGTCAATCTTTTATTATCTTTCAAGGAACACCTTGGGTTCGAACAAAGAAATACGCCTCAAAATTCAGAGGATAATTATTTACTGACGTTTAAATTCACGAGTGATAGTTGTTCTTCTGTGCCTCTGTCCAAGTAAAGGAAAAGTAACGAGTTTATTTTACTCTCAAAGTTACAGCGTTACAGTTGTTTTTTAATAAAAAAGCAACGATTTGTCTTGGAAATAAGAAAATAAAGAAAGAAAAAAGTTAATATTTACTTCTCCTTAAAAAAGGAAAATTAAGAAAATGTAATGTTTTGCGGATGTCAGTTTTTTTTTTGTTCGTCTCATGTTTCATTCAGTAACAAGAAACTTTGCAAATGCGTTCCTTGTCATTTCCAAGTCTAATCGACTGCATTCCATACTTTAATTGAGGAACTTTAACATTGTAAGCAACACTCTATTTATGGATAATATAGTATCTTCTAAACTTATTTGAAATTACTTCCTCTTTAATTTCTGTCAACGGGAAACGAGGAAAATTAACAACACCCCTTTCCATGAAGACAGTCTACTGCAAAATAACTAACTATCTTTTCCACCCTAACAACAAAAACAAGAGAAATTCATCTTAAATCGAGTACCAAGAGATTAATCAAATGAGTCTATTTTGGACAATAAATACATAAATAAAATAAACAAATAATAATCACTGGTACTTCTGCAGTCTAATGAGTTTCTGTAAGTCATCAATATTATTGAAAATTAAATAATTTCAGTGAGCTTTTGCCATCGGATGCAATGGGATAGAGCTGTACAATATAGGAAAAAAATAGGCTTTTTTTTTCCGCGTTGACGTTTGTCCTAAAATTCAGTGAATTAAAGAATTTCAAAGTGTAAAAATTTAAGAGTTTTTATTGAAGATTACAGAGGAAATTACTTCAAAATAAAATAAAAAAGTACTGGCAGTTACTAAACTTATTTCAAACGATTTATTAAAAGTTATGAAATCTAAATTGAAACTCAGTACAAGCTATAATATAAAACAAAAATTTAAAGTCAAAGAAGAAAAAACAAACAACTGAAAAATCTTTTTTTTTAAAAGAAGTTTTTCTCATAATTTACTGTAGATATTTAATAAATCTACAGACAACAGATCGCACAGAATTCAAACATTGATGAATAATGCCTTTGGTCACAAATGAATGACCATGTTTTTATTTTTAATTTCGAAATTCAAAATCATTTTTTTCTTTAAAATCTGAGCAACTATTTATCTACTACCTACAAAATATTCTCCTTCTGCAACAATTCACATATTGATTTATTTTTACATTCTAATTTTTTTAAAGTCATTCAGATTGATTCAGGTCTCTTTAGTAAATGGAGGATTAATACAGAATAGAAAAACTAGCAGTTAAGAACAGTACAACTCAGATCTTTCCTACCTTGAAATCGATCCTGTATGGTCCGGAAACAACAGAGGCCAAGTTCTTCACTGGCTACTTTATTTTTTCATTGAATAATTCGTTAAATATCTCGGCGTGAATAAGCAGAGACAGCGTGGGGATTAGACTTTCCACCCCCTCTTGGCCAGCCATTTGGGGAGGCCTTCGTCCAGCAGTGGACTGATCCAAAGGCTAGAAGAAGAAGAATAAGCAGATAAGATTTCACCATCAAAAATTACTCTGGTAACATTTTCAAAATGTATTATTTTATATTTTTTTATTATTTTTCTAGATTTTTTTTTATATATTTTTGTATAAATAAAGCCGAATAATAAATAAATATGAAACTTTAACTTTATTTGTATTAATAAATTAGAAATTAAAAATTTATTTGTTATTACGAGTATAAATAAATACGAATTACAATTAACTTTATTTATATTAATAAATTACGAATTAATAAATTATTTATTATTTTGAGTATAAATAAGTACGAATTAGAAAGAAACGAAATTAAGGATGAAACAGCAAAGTAGAGTAATTGTTATTCTAAATGATAATTATTCTAAAGGGAAATGAATTTCTCATCATCTCGAACAACGATTCTGGATGGACAATAAAAATGGGACTTTTCAGAACAAGATGAAAACGAAACACACATAGATAGATAGATAGATAGATAGAAGGATGAAAGAGGTTTATTAGAGTGGAAAAGCTCAGATCGTCCTCCTGCAGTGGATTGAAAAGGGTTGAAAATTATCATTTTATATAAACAGGTTTCACTTATTTTGAAAATGTTCAAATTGTCTTTTATTAATACTTGGTTTTCCTTATGATATTCAAGATTAACAAAAAACACTCACGGATCGGGTAAGAAAGTTTGTTTGTTTTTCCCAGGTGTCTTTTTTTATTTAAAAGTCTTGGTTTTACGTGCGCGGTTAATCTATTTTAAATGCCGCCGTCGCACAATGTAAAGTTTAAAATTATTTATAAAACATTAAAAGGTTAAAAAGCTAAAAAAGAAACTATTAGTTTCGACTTCATATTTATCGAAGCCTTCATCCGGTTACGTGGAATTAAAATAAAATGAATTATTTAGCTTAAGGTCTTTCATTTTTCAGAGGATGATGGTCCTGTGACGCAGGAAGAGTTCAATTGTGGTTGAGGGATATGGGAGAAGGGGGCACGTTCATAATGAGGGGGTGTTAGTATCTTGTTTGTTGGGTAGACAATGTTATTGTTAGCAATTTTTTTTTTTTCCAAAATTTGTACTGCTCGATTGAATGAACTGATAGGCAGTCATTATACGCGTTTGGTTTAGTAATTCTTTTTTATTTATTTATTTTTTTATTAGGAGTCTTGAAAATTTAGTGTCAATTATATCTACTACATTGTAACAATTAATAAACTTCTATTTCCCAAAAATTCATAATTTCTAGATATTTACTCGTACATTTTCCAACTACAAATTGGGATATTTGACACTCACAATGTAAAACTAATTTATTTCGGTTTATTTCAATGAACGTTGGCTTGTGTTAATTACTTGCAATTTATTGGGAAAATCACTGAGATACGAACTCTACAATGAATTAGATTTGTCAGATGACGATGGATTGAGATTTAGATTAACATCATCTTTGAAAAATTGTTAGTTGAAATAAGATTCAAGTAGAGAACTTCACCATAAGAGAATAGAAAGCTACAAAGGACAATAAGAGAGGCTTATCTAAAATAAATTTTAATTGTATTTATAATTTTAATTAAATTTAGCTTTTTTTTTTAAGTTAAAGTAACTTATTTCTAACCTCAAAGCATCTTCTATCGTATAGAATTGGTATTTTTTTTATTCATTTATTTCTTTCAAATGCAAGAACCCAAAAAATTCGGCGATGATAAAGAAACCAAAGGTTTCTCCAGGTGTAAATGCCCTTGAGTTTAAATAAACAACAGCATCTTAAGGAAATATTAGATTTTAACACTAAAGATATTCGTTTTTTGTCAAACTTTTATTTTGATTTTTTTTTCTGTTCAGATTATAAAGAAAGTATAAAAATTAAACGTATTTTTTTAAGTTGACTTTAAATTAAAGAAACTCAGGTAAATAAAGAAAACATTAGTTTTTATCAGTAAAGTGATTTTTTTTTTTTTTTCTGTTTCAAATGACTCTTCTTTCATGGAAGCCTTAAATAACAACATCTACTGCCTTTAATAAATTGGAAACGATCTATTCTCACACCCACTCACCCATTTCATTAAAATGTTCCACCCCTCCACTACATTCCAATTATAAATTAGTTTTTGAGAAATATCAAACATATTTTGAAATATAAGTGAAATAAATAAACACGTAGAAGATACTAAAGCAGCAATCTTTGAAATAGCGAAGATCTTATTTAGATTAGAATACAGCGCATTTAAATTTCATGTTGATTTAAATTTTAAAACTGAAGAATTAAGTCCACAGAATAAGCTATCAACTGACAACTGAAATATCTTGAACTATTTCCTAGAGTTTTATAATAAAAATTAAATAAAAACAAATATCACAAAGTAGCCTCTTATGGAAACAGTTGAAGTTAATTTCTTTTTCTTAAATCAAGGTTGAAGATTCCTTTCTCTCAAACAAAAAGATATCATTTCATTATTGATAGATGGCGCCACTTGACTGATATCAAATATTTATCAAAAAAGAGGATTTTTTTTTCCTTTTAAAGCCTCCTTTCATAAAAAAAAATGTCATTAAAGTTAAAAAAAAAAATAATAAAAATCAGTGAACAGTATTACTTAATTGGAATATCCAAAAATAAAGCCGGCACACCTGATTAAGATAAAAGTCTTTACTTGTTAAAAATAAAACTACGTACAATTAAAAATTAAAAAATTAAAAATCACGACCTGGTTTCGTTCAAGTAAGTTGGAACATTTTCAAGTGACGTAAACAGTAAAAATGTGGTAATTTATACGAGGTCCATAGGTAGAATGGCTTGAGTGATCCATATGTATCCCTATAGCACAAATTGTAGCCCTGACGTGGGCTATCACAAATAAGTACTACTTAATTATTAGCCAAAGATACTTAATTCAATCCGAGCAGTGAAAATCACTTTAAAAAACAAAGGCTTCATCATTGGAGTCATTCAGAAAAGCAACATTTCTTAGATGATTGACCATCTGAAGCAATCGTTTATGGATTAACATATTTTTTTTTTTACATATTAAGTGCAAAAATAAGTCATTAAACTAATTTCATAAGAAATTATTTACGAAATTTACTTACAATCCATTAAATAATAAAGAAAATATCTGTCTTTAGCCTTCTTTCTTAAGTAAGTACTCATCAAGTCAGTCTACTGAACCATTGGGTAAATCCTGTCATATTCTTAAGAGACGGTCTAAGTTTTATATTTTTCAGTTTTTTCCTTCCTTTGTCTACAATAGCGATGCACAACCCGCGGCCTCTTCATGCCGGTCCGGTATGACGGTTTGCTGCGGCCCGGTAGTGTAAAACTTAAAACTAAATTGGAACCTTTACATTTCTGCCAACAGATACATTACGAAAAATGTCACACCTTGCAAAAGTAAATTATTTTACTGTTGGAATTGTATTGGAAAAAAATACTAGCACATTATTTGAGAATTGGAAGTTTATGTAAATTACATTTATTAATTAATTATTATTGTAAATGGTCAAATCATTAATTAGTAAGGAATTTATGTAAATTACATGTATTATTAATAATTATCATTATCAATTCATTAATTAGTAAGATATAGTAAGGGTTGGAGGATGGGGCGCTCTATTAGAACATTTATAAAAACATTGGCCCTCATACATCCTAAGGTTGTGAACCCCTGGTCTAGAATCAGGGCTTATAGAAAAGCATTGGAGTCGAAACAATGGATTCCAGCCATGTCTTAAACAAAGAAAATTATGTTACTTGGTTTCAGAAAATCTAAGGAAGTATTTAAGAATGGATTTCATTAATTTTTTGAGAAAATGAAAAAAAAAATATTATTTATGTTCATCAGATTTTACATTTTTTTTAAAAAAAAAAAGTAAGACGGCTTTTTTTATTTAATTTTGCCACGACTTCAAAAAAGAAAGAAAAAGCAAGTTTTGAAGAAAAGTGTTCGTTCTTCTTCTTTCTAACTTTAAACTCTTTCAAATGCTTTTATTAAAGTTGTCAATAGGTTCTTGAAAAACGTGGAATTTCATAGCGTATCTTTTTATTTTTATTTTTTCTCTTCATTGGAATTAAAGTGTGTTAGTGAGAGGATTAGGAATTATTTTGAAAAATCTTTGTTATTAGCTGATATTATGTAAGAGATAAGAAAAAGAGACCGAAGAAACCTGGATAAAATCACTACAACTCTTTCCAGAAACTTCCATTTCTTAGAATCATTTATTTTTTTGGGCACGAGGGAATGGACATTCGTCTTAATTCATTTTAATCTTGGTTAATGGAGATTGTTCCTGTGTTTATTTTAGAAGTCTCTGCAACGGAATGAGATTTCTTACAAAAAACTTCCTCAATGTCTAACCAAACCTTTAAAGTTCGAGGTAGCAAAGGCTTTTTTCCTCCTTTTGCCAAGACCAGCAACTCCTCTTCAACATCAACGCAGGAATGAATTTCCAATTGTCGGGAAATTGAGCAAATAAAATTGGGGCCGAGAACAGCAGGGGGAATGTGGTGAGGGTGCGTTGGTGTAATTTGGTTGGTGAGTCCAACTCAATGTCACCGGGAAATAGATACGGAAGAAGGGCATTCATCAGTCGCGGACAAACTTCTTTTTCTGTCTGCGAATGATTGAAGCAGCTCCACTCAGAGTCCCGTCGGACTTGTATCAACGGATCACTGCCTCGAGCTGTCTTTTGCATTTCAATAGTTCTTCTTCATATAAGAAGATCGTCTCTGAAAGGACTTATCAGGGGTTTTTTTTTATTCTTCTTGAGTTGGAAAGAATATGGAGATGATATTTTAAAAGAAATTCGTTGTATGAATAAACGTCTTCAGATGAATCAAATAGAACCATGAATAGTTGCTATGAGGAAAGCATTTGTAATTCACAATTCAAAGAACAAATAAAACAGATATTTTGTTACCGATGAATCTATTAGACCAGTGTTTCTCAAATCATATCAATCTGTTATCAAAAACAAACAAACATTGGGTCAATAGATGTTTTACTGGAAGAGAAGTTTTAAAGAAGAACAAAGATTAGAAATACTTCGAAACTGTTTGTAGAGTTTTTCGAAAATATATTTATTAAAGAATAACAATGATTAGAAACATATAATTTAATATTAGAACAAATAAATTTCGTTGGTGACGAACGTTTCAGGAATTCGCTTTGCTTAAAGCTGAAAACAAAATAGTCCTAAATTCAAGACTATATAAAAATGGAACCATCGCGAATTGAAAGACACTTTTCTCGTCTTTATTATAAATTATTTTAATAAATCCTGAATTCTTTTCATACGAAAGTAAAACAGTTCTGGTTAAAAGTGACGGGAACCAAAGATGTCCTTTAAATAATTAATCTAGGAAAAAAAAAAACCAAGGAAAGAATTGATAAACCTCACAGTCAATAACTTTCTATTATTATTGCATTTATTTATTCAAATACTACTTGTGCAAAGAAAGGGAAAAACAGATAAATTACTGAAAATTTTTGGAATTTCGAATAATTGAATTCTAAATAATAGTTGAATTTCAATCTAAGTGAGTCAATTTTTTTAATACCAATTTTTATGTTTTATTGAGAATTACTTAGTATTTACTTAGTAAAACAGGAGATATAAGATATTTTTTTAAAAATTAAAAAGCGTTTTTTTTACTTTGAGAAGTTTACATTAAGTATTATTTTTAGTTCAATGAAATACCTAGTTCGGTGCCTGCAATTCAAACACCCTGAAAAGTGATTAATTTCTACAGGTAAGAAATCACTTTCTTGTGCTACTTCCAGAGTTGCCAACAGGTGTTCATTCTCATGGGAAGGTGCATCACCATTTCCCTACAGGCCATCCCCAACAGGTTCGTGATTTACACGACCCTGTTCCGGTGGCGGCGTAGGAGAAGCGGCAGCCGAATTGCCTTGGGATTCCCAGGCCGAGATCACCTTTGCCGATCGTGTATGGACAATCTCCAACAGCGCTGGCGGCAATTAACACCGACACGGCCACTGATAAGCTAACCCTTGCCGCTTCCTGCGACTAAACACTCTGAAATTCGGTTTGGCGCCTTGTTATTGCGATGGATTGACGAAGACAAATTTCAGCAAGAAAGAAAGGCTTAGAAGAAAGCTCCTCTAAATGGTAGAGAAAAGAGAGCTGGAACATCGATAAATCGATAGAAGAAAGAGTCTGATTCACAAAAGAAAATAACAAAATCAGCCAAACCTATTTAAGACATGACATATATAACAATATACTTTCATTATTTTTTTTTTCAATTTTCAAAATATAAAATGCTTCTGTTTGACCTTAACCCCCCCCCCCCCAAAAAAAAAAAAAAAAAAAAAAAAATTCGATAAAATAGAATGTATTGAAAGCAAATTCGCTGCAATTACAATGAAGGTTCTTTTTAAAAGAAAAAAATTATTAATTTTGACAACCATTTTAAAATCACTTTAAAATTATTTGGAACAAAAAAACCGAATTAAATATGGAAACCAAAATAACAACCTCTAATAACTATTGTAATAAAGTCTATTATCGGAATAATCTATATTTCTAGTGAGAAAGTAAGGATATATATTAGAAGGTTGTTGAACCAAAAACGACATCAATCAGTGAAGGGAAGTTTGCATCCACTACTTAGTTCCTAAAGCACGAAGAAATACGTCTTTAAGAGAAGGATGGGAGTCAGTCAGAAAACTTCCAAAGTAGCTACTGACTGTAGTTGTGACTGAATGGTAACATCTCATTGTAATGATCATTACATATAATAGTGATTGTTGTATACGATTTAAAGTACATTGATGAAACATGATAAAAAAAAAAATAATAGTGAACAAATATGCTGTTTTTTTTCCCCTCTTTCTTCTTTTAAATTTTATGTTTATAATTTAAAAATGTAGTTTTCTTTTCTTCATATGATAATAATGGGACCTGTATTGGTTTAATTTTTGTTTTAGCCAAAACAATAACGATTTGACTTGGTTTGTCATTACTTAAATGACTTAACAATTTGCTGTTATCAGAATCTTGTAAATTAATCATTGATTTTTTTCATTAGCACTTTCTTCGTTAAAAATCTTAACTGAAAATAGGTCTTTTATTTTAGTGTAAGTTTCGTTTTCGGTTTGTTACTCCTTGACGCATTCGTTATACTTGTCATTCGTTATACTTGTGATTTACTTATGTTGTCAATAAATTAATAAATTAAACTTTCTTTATATTTATTTGCTTAATCATAATGTATCTTCTTTTCTCTCCTGTCCTATTCTAGTAATCAGGAATTATGCTGAACTTAGCCTGATCTTCTCTTGCTGTGATATTTCATCTTTCTATTCCAAACTATTCTTCCCCATCTTCCTTTTCTCCTTTGCGCATATTGTCAACTTCTGAGTTATGAATACTTATTTTTCCCTTTAGTTGTTAGCCCCTGTTTACGGACCTTTGTATAAAATGAACCAAAAACTGCTTCTTGAAGTAATTCCAAGAATAATGGCCTAATTGATATTAAAGTTTAAAATTATTCTGTACATCTTATTAACTTTTGGTAGATGTTAACCCATCTTATGCTGATTTTGTTTTAAACAGTTTAACTTTACTGCCTGGATCTCATTAAATCTTGGATTTTTAAGGTCTACTTTTCTTAACTTGCCAGAATGATCTAATCAACAAGTTAATCTTTGGAAGTATTGTAAGGGATTTATAATGTTTATTTAATGGATAACAATATTCCAGTATTCGAGAGCGGCACTTGTTAAATTTACTGGAGGTTAATTCTGACAGGTTTTGTCCATTTTTCAATTGGATTCAATCGCTCTTTTCAAATCAGCTTAAACAGACCGATCCCAACTACATTGACACTCCTCTGTTTCTACCTCCATTAGCTTCTAATCTGAGATACAGAAATATATTTGTTGTCACTGAGTTTTCAGAAAACAATTTTGGATTTACTAACATTTTATTAATCTGCAGACTTAATCAGGCGCTGGGATTGAGTTTTATTTTTTAAAACTTTTAGTTTTTTTAGATCTACCCTTTTTTTTTTTAATCTATATTTTAATTCTAATACAATTTTTCGGACCCTGACAGAAAAATTTCACGGAACACGTGATAAAAGAACACGGAATTTTGTAGTTTTTTAGTAATCTAATTAATAAAACAAAATTGATGCTATTTCCACTTATTCCACGTTGAGAGATTTCTTTTTCTTAAGATCTCTCAGCAACTATAGAATCTATGGATCTTTTTAAAGCTATTGCTCAAATCAAATCAAAGAAAATAAAGCTAAGACAAATTCTTTTATTTCCATCACCAAAAGACTAAAAGTAGAAAAATATCAGAACCTGAGAATGGGTAGTTTTCCATGGAATGACCATGAGATTCGAAAATAGCTCTTTGATAATTATATAGAATCTTCGGTCTATGAATTATGTTGAAACTAAATTGGAAATAAAGGAAACTTTGTTACTATCACTAATTCGTGGTCACCTGATTGATTTTTCACAAACTATTAACTTTCAATTTACTATGCAACGCTAGATTACACTGGACGTTTTCCCGCCCCTCGACCTGCGACCGGATTCTTTCTGTTTCTCCGCTTGGTCACACTTACTCTAATGAGGTAGGGCAGCCAAGTCGCCTCGTGCTAGTCGGGCGGCAATAAGCGACAGCTACCTCTAACACCCTCCCCCAATCCATCCTTCTCCGCCAATTGCAACTTGGTTCCAAGAATGGCTTCCTAACAGAAGCTGAATTTTTACTGAATCTTAAGCCAAAAAAAAAAAAAAAGATAAAAGTAAAAATAATTATAAAAATATTGCTGGCCATTTCAAAAACGAGTTCCAAAAATACACGAGAGTAATAATTTAATAAATAAATAGTAATGGTTTTTCTCTATTTTAAGTTACTTTTAAGAAAGAGGATGGAAAACTTACAAATAGAAAAAGAATCCATTGGTTCTGTCTTTGTTTAAGTTATATTCCACACCCACACTCTACTAACTACGGTAATCAGTCATCGTCGATTAATTCATCTTCGCAAGAACTGCTGAAACTTTGCATATTTTATTGAAACTCTACCAAAGGAATAAAAAGATATATTAGCTTTCTTTTGAAAGAACGTTAAGACTGTTGTAATAAAGGATCTTTTAAGAAGATTACTATTCCTTACGGGGCGTTCAAATATTTCATAGTCATTTTAGACCCTCCCCCTTTGTAAGCAAAAATAAGCAGATGCCCCCATCCCTCATGCTTACGTAAGATTTGTCAAATCATTAACAGTAAATACCACCGAACAGTAAATTAAAACAGCCAAATTCACTCCTGAATTAAAGTATAACAAATTAAATACAGGGAGTATTTAAATGTACTCACTCTTTAATCATCAATATCTGGGGAACAAAAGGACATAGACGTACAATTCTTGTGCCATAGTGTAGTTCAATAATTGCTCAACAGATGGCAATGGTCACACGAGTCATTGTAGGTGTTCAAAGTGACCACAATCAACGGCAGTACAGCGTCGATGGCGCTCAACTGCTAAGCGAACTACAGATGTCAGTGTGTCCGGTGTGAAGGCTGTGCACGATGCTTTGATGGAATCTCGTAGCGCTTCCAGTGTAGCTGGCTTTTGTACTTAAACTTCATTCTACAAGGTCCCCCACAGATAGACCCTGGTGGGTACTCAATGGCACCTCTGTGATCCATCGTCCAGGTACAGTGTCATCCAAGTATGCCCTGACATTGCGATAGTAGTGAGGTGGAGCACCATCCTGCTGTAGGTAAAATACCTCATCGCCAAACATCTCTCGAATGGCAGGGAAAATCGACGTTTGCAGCATAAGGATATATTCTCACCTGCTACAGTAGCTTCAAAAAAGAAAGGGTCGTTCAATCCGCGAGATGATAGATCACACCACACATTAACACCTGGTAGATTCACTGCCCTGTCTACGTGAACGTGTGGATTGACAGGAGCCCAATACACACAATTGGGACGGTTTACAGTACCGTTGAGTTTGAACTGCGGCTCGTCAGACCAGATAAATTTCCCTGCAAAATCCTCATCATTGAACTACACTATGGCGCAAGAATTGTACGTCTATGTCATTTTGTTTCCGAAATACTGATTATTATCAAAGAGTGAGTGGACCCCTCTATATAAAAGTACACATGAAATACATGAGAAAAAAAAGTCTATCTCGCGCAGCGCGATTATAATGAAAAGTTTATTTACATTCTGTTCTATAAAAAATAATTGCTAATAGTTTTTATGTTAATGTTAAATAAAAGAGAATATAAATAAATTTTCATTACAATAATAAACTCAGAATGCAAACTATTCAATTCTGTTAAACATTTTCAATCAACTTCTTTACAAAGGAGTCTTGGTAGCTCTTCGTCATGGGATGGCAAGTAACGCATCATCTGTTACTTTTAGTGGTAACAATCGATAACGCCGTTTCTTTAGTAATTCAGTAACTGTAACTAACTCACTTTTTGGGGTAATGAAATCGCTGTATTTGTTGATTACTTTTTCGGCCTTACTTTCACGCCACTGAGAAGACTGACAAAAGCTATTACAAAATATTTCGTATCTGTGAGGGAATCGCTCTTAGAAACTCTACGTCGTCTCCAGAGTCCTGTTTTAGCCTACAAGGAATGCAAAGGACACCATTTGAAAGTTTGTCTTCTGACTGACTTAGAGTTGAAATTGAAATCCATTTTGCCAGTTTACTTTTCTTTTGTTTTTCTTTCAGTAATTATTAAAAAAAAAAAATACTAAACTCCAAATTCTACTAGTTCTAAAATTATTTTTGTTATTTTTATTTAATGAGTAAAATTTGCTGAAGTTACTTTTTTTTTAACGGAATTATATACTGATATTACATTGAATTTTTTAACTGGGTTTATAATTGAACAAATAATGTACCAGAAAAAAGATACAGGCGAGAAAGAGTGAAAATGGCGTCCCATTTAACAAGTGAGAACTTTAACCAATGTTACAGTGAAGCGGCAGAGGTAATGGTAATAATCCCTTATTCTCCTTAACACATGACTCTGATCGTTGTGATGTTACTCCATCATTCTCACTTGAATCATCGGTGAAGAAACATATTTTACAATTTTCTTAATGATTTGCCGCGAAATACCGAGGAAAATTAAACTCGAAGCAAACAATAGCTGTGGCCTATAGTAAATACGTATATGTTACATTTTATTAACATCCCCTTCATAACTTTGAAACTGTTAACTTTATAATTTCTTTTACAACATCAATTCTCGGGGTTCTCCCATTTCCCCTGCATTTATCCCACCATTTTACTTTCTCAGTCTTTCTCTCCATCTGTCTTTACTTTTGTGCTAGTACTTCCGGTCTAGTACTTCCAAGAACTCCGACTTCCGGTCGCAGTGCTTGGCTTCCGTGTCACCACATCAACATATAATAACACCAACGACAAGAAAAAGCCTAAATAAAATTTTGAAAAATAGAAAGATTTATTCATTAAAGTTTAATAGTTGTTCTGTTAAATAATTTTTAAAATCTGATATTTAAATATTTTAAAGATTAAAAAATAAAATTTTAAAGTTCTCACAATGTAATATAAGATTTTTATTACGTAACACAGCAGCAGCGTCCGAAACAATTAAAACTTTCCTATGTATAATAAAAATATGAAAAAAAGATTAAAAAAATAAGGAAGCAAGTTACATTAAAAAAAGTGAATGGTTCAACAGTTGGGGAAAACGAGGGGGAGGGAGGGTCATTAAAAATGTAATTGTAGCTCAGTTAAATATAAGTAGCCCATCGCTAAGTAGGACATAAAACAGAATTGTATCTAGTTTTGTGTAATTTAATGTTGTGGAGTTAATGAAGTTCAGTTTTTGTAGATATAACAAACGCTCTCAACGAATCAACTGTTTTTGTTCCAGCAATAAGTTTTAACAAGATTTTATTAATTTCTTACAATGGAATTCAGATTTTTACGTTGTTTGAATTTTGTGAAAGCATATAATAAATATATCAAATTTTTACACCAACGCCATAACAGAATGAAAGTATTTTACACATTTTGCAATACACGTTTCATGAAATCCTTAGATCTTATTTTCTTTAAATAAGTAATGAAACATAAAAATAAAGAGTTCTAAATCCATTGATCAAAGAAAGAAACGTATTAGAAGTCTAAAATTAAAAATTTCTTTTTAAGAGAAGTGATGAGACGAGGGTTTTAAACTTCGAAGAAAAGACGCAAGGGAATGAAAAAGCAACTGTTCAGATGAAAGATTCGAGTTCTCGTCGAAAGAAAAGTCTCTGAATACGCATTTCTTTAAAAACATTCTGAATCAAATAAGAATGGTTCCATAACTTCAAATTTAAAGAAGTTCATTAACTTATCAAATAATTAAGAAAATAAAAAGATTCTCCTTCTTACGAAAACATCTCCACTATTTAAGGGTGAAACACTTTCGAGCCACGTGGGTAGAATCAACTGAGAATTTCAACAATATTAACATCTTACGACCAATATCCTGAGTTAATTTTCCTCCTTTTTTTTTTTTCTTGGTAATAAGTTTGTTATTTTGACAGGTTTAGATTGTTTCAAGTGATTGGAATCAAAAAAATCCCCGTACTTATTAGAATTGTTTTCTCAATTCAGGGGAGGACGAAAATACTGAGATTAGCAGCAATTCTCGGAGTTTACCATTTCCACGTAGGGTTATGATGATTTGTTCATTATAATTGACACCATTTCCTATCTGTGAAGGGTCCGATAATATTACGAAGCGAATGAAACAACGTAAGGATGATGATTTGGTAGATAAATTCTCTCTTTCCTCCGAACCGATTTTGAATAAATCCAAATGGTGAACCTCAGTTCGAATCCCAGCGTGAGGCTGGCGTTTTTCTTTCAATGACTTATTCTCATATCTTGTTTCTGATGCAACTCTTGCACCAAGAAAAACAAAATAATCACGCACTGAACAAACAAACCAACCAACAGAAGTGAAGAGTTAAATTTCTTTGATTCATTTTCAAAGGAAATAGAGTTTCTCGTGTTTATATAAATGCGCAGAAAATGTAAGTGACAATTTTTAATGAAAAACTTTGCTTAGTTCCTGTTTTCTTTCATCTCGATCTACAATTTTCAACAGGGTTTTTTGTTTTTCCACAAATCATTAAAAACCTTGCAAATATTTTAGCGAAGATGAATACACGGTGGAGACAGTGACCCCTCAATGAATAAAAGTAAAAAAAATAAAAAACAAGAACAAAATGTGGAATCCAAATCCTTGGGTAGCACTCAGGCTACCACAAAAGGAACAAGAAAAAATAAATAAATAAATAAATAAATAAATAATAAACCCTCTGATGGGTAAAAGAAAAGCGATGATATTTAATATCTTTTTCATTTTACCGAAGATATTTAAAATAAAATTCTAATCAGACAAAATCCAAAAACCCATTTTAAAAATATTTTTAAGACTTGAGATATGTAACAGCAAACTTCGATAAATATACCTAAAACTAATGTTTATTAGGTATTTATTTAACTGTCGGAAAAAAAGGTAAAATAAAAATCTAATTGTTACGTAATTATGACGTAGTTTGCGTTGATGCTCTTGTACCAGTTTTTATTAAATTTGTTAGATATTAAATCATAAAAATATAGGACTTTTCTATTTAATGTCTAATTAATTTAGCTGAGCTCAGGCAGGAGATTTAACCTCAGATATTTGGAACTCATTTATTCAGTAATTAGTAACTCAAAGGCTAAAATCACTGCCACAGATTTCAAATATCTGATTAAATTAAAAGAATTCCATGAAAGCTTTAAAGAAAAAAAAGCAGCCAGGAATTAGTCCTTGGGATATCAGTGGAGTGAATTCCAACTTTCACAATCTATTACCTGATAACGTCACGACCCAGCATTCAGTATTGTGTACTAGTAACAATCCTATTTTAATGTTTGCACTTATTATGTTACTATTCCATTATTGTTTGTCAATTTTACTGTCCGTGTTAAATTCTCCGTACAACTGTTAGATAACTAATAGTGGCAATGACGTATGCTTTCTTTCTCTTAGGTCGCTGCAACAATAGTAGAGCTAATTAAATTCATTGTTAATAGAAATAACATTCTTAGTCAATTACTTCTGATGTACATCTGTCATTGTTTTTTACTTCCGTAAATGATATGTCTGTTTTGGTTTCTTTGTGAGATTCCCCAGAGGCTCCTATGTTGACTTCATAAGCATTGCTTTTTGTTCATTAACGCTACTTAATTCATATCATTTATTAATGCTGATCTATGATAATATTTATTTCTTTTGATTTCAAAGGTCTAGAAGGAATACATTAAGAGTTCTTTACTCACTACAAAATCTTTAAATAATTCCATGTTCTTATGCATTAATAAAGCTTTCCTATTCTAAGAAATGATTTGAGCCAACAGAGAGAAATTAAGAGCGTAGGTGGGAATTGTCGGTTTGAATGATATTCGCCTGTCATTCACGAAATGGGCACCTTGGGAGTAAAAGATATCGGAAACGAAAAGAAAAAGTCGATAAGACCGAGGAAAAACCTGTTGTGTTAGAAATCAAAAGGGGCTTCACCATTGTCTGAATTCTGAGGGTGTGAAAGGCACGAGGGAGATAGAGTCGCATCTCTGTCGGTTGACTGGAGTGGGAATCTTCCCGGCTCCGGAGAAATGGGCGATCGGCCGCCAACCCACGTAATCCATTCCACAACAATGAAGCTCTTAGCCGTGCGTCGATAAAATCGGCCGGTGCCGTAAGAGGCTTTTAGTCTATCGGCTTGGGTCCTTCATCATGCCGCCTGGTCGATTCGCCATTGTCAAAAGCCTCCACGCACGCGTGCAAATGAACAGGATTAAAAGGTTAAAGACTGGCATCGAAGCCATTTACAGCTCGGAATCCATTTACTTTCGCAGCGATTTCAAAGGCAAAGAATCAAAGAAAAGAAGACCCCACTGGAATAAGCTGCTCTACGATAAATTGAAAGGCTTAACAAAAAAAAAGATTTAATAAAATGGCGCCTGTGTGGGAAGCCAAAGAAAAGATAATTAATAGAGAAATTCACTTAAGTGTTGAAAAAAGCCTAATATTTTTCTATTAAATTATTAATCTATATTAGTAAAATCTTTTATTTCTCTATCTACCTATCTGTCCGGCGCAATTGTTAATTATTAGTTTCCCTTGCTGAGAAAGTCATATTATGAAATTTTCTTTTTCTGTATTTTTTTTTCGCCTTGCATGGGATTCGAACCGAGGACCTTCGTCCTCACACTCAAGAACGCTAACCATTGGACTTCTGCTGGTTCCTAATATCCAATCCTACTTTTATTCTATTTGTTCGAGCGCTATCAAATAATGAGTCCATTCAAAAAGAAATAAAATATCACTTTTTGCCATAACCGCTTGGAATCGATTCTTCTTGGATTATCTCATACTTACCAGGGGGAGACAGGGGGATGGTCTACTTTCTTCTATTGACTCAATCTTTTACTGAATTCTCGGGAATTTGATGTTGGACAAAAGTATCGACGTTTTCCTGGAATTCGTAGTTCGACTCCTTCATTATATTTTCTCAATTCATTTACGTTCTATTGAATAATTTTGGACAATTTTTTTCTTGTTTTTATTTTTATTTTTTTCTTATTTGTTTAATTAAAAATGTATACTCAAATTCAATAAATATTCCTTTTTTTTAAAGAAAAAAATAATTCTTATAGTTGTAATGTTACGATGAGTTGGTTTCAAATGATCACGTGGTAATCTCGCTGTTAATTATTTCTGGTTGGATTATAATTAAAATTAAGGCTAAATATAGAGTTAAGTCCGTAGCTAAATTCCTTCTGCTTCAATTGAGAAATATACACAAACAAAATAGTAGACTAATTTAACAAAACAAAGTAATACCAGTGAATGAAAACTACTAAATGAATTATTTCTTTTAGTTCAATCATCACTGTTTATTGTTCTGACATAATAGACAATAGTTCAAAGAAATCGGAATATAAGTAATGTAAATTTTAGTTATTGTAAAACACTTGAAAATAGTTTTAGAAACATGAAATATTATCATTTTTATAATGAGATTAATGCTATTTTCTTGGTGAAGATATTTAATTTAATGATTTTTTTTTTTCTTTCCGACAATCGTCTTTGGAGTTATTTCTTATTCTTTTGTGTATTTTTACGAAGTCTCAGAACTAACTTTAACTCCTCCATTAATAAATAATTAAAGTTTAAATTCTATTTCCTTTAAAACAGCTCCAAGGGTTGATTTAATGAATGTTTTCATTTCAATTGAGCCTTCGAGGACAGTCAATAAAGCAGAAAGATTCTTTGTTGTGAGAACATCTTAAATAGAATAAGTAAACAGATTCCTTCCTTACATTATAAAGTTACAAAGGATCCAACAAACTTCTTGATCGTTTCCATTAATCTTTCAAACATTTCATTTTAATCTGTAAAGAAAATTTTGAAATCCTGACATTCATTCTATTCTAATATTTACCAGTCTCTGCTCGTCTCTCAACAATAAATGGGATTTGGCAAAAATAAGGGCAATTATTATAAAGACGTTCCTTCTTTAACTTGGATTATTGATTTTAAATTCTTAAACATCGCTGTGTTGAAGCGACGATTGCATCCATCGGTTGTGTTACAGGACTCGAATTAACAACGAATATTAAGAAAAATCAACGAACGAATCTTGTAAAGAGTTATGTCTAATAGATCCTCAATAGGAAACTCGAAAGCAAATTACAGAAGACGACTGTAGGGATTTTCTGTTCCTCAACAGATCCTGAAGGAATTCATTACTTAAAGCATTTCTTAGTCTTATTTTATTCTTATTTCTCAAAAATTAAGATCAACATTAATAATTAACATCAAATCTAAAGACTTCTTTTGCACTGCGAGATCAGCATCTACTACAGGAAATGCCAATATTTTTCTAGAATTTAAAAATGTCTCAGTGGTTTTTATTCTGTTGCTGTGTCTTCAACGAGTGATTCAAGAGAAAGAACTGAAAAATTGTTAAAATCAGAGGTTTTTATGAAATTTTAAACTATTTCTATCATTTTAATAATTATTATGCGAAAGAATTTTTCCGTTGTTTTTTGTTTCTTTCTAAACTAAAAAGTCCATTGAAATAAGTTTTCTTTCGATGTCATTCATGAGATTTAAGGAAAAACATTTTTCATCGAATTTTAAAAGAAGTCGATTTCTTTGCGTTTTTATAAATAAAAAAAAAAACCTCTAAAAACCGATTTCGAAGGAAAAACTCAGAATTTGAATGATTCCTCTGTTTATCCCTGTAATACCTTAAATAAATAAATAACATCTCAAACATTTTTAAAAAAAAATACTTCATCTACGCTTCATATTATATAAACAAATATTTTAATTCCGAATTTTCGGATGAACAATAACAAAAAAAAACATAATAATTGATGAATTTAAAAAATTATGATTATTGAAATAAATAATGTTAGTAATAATAATAAGGGTTTTGTAGCATTTAATTGCAGAAATTAAACAATTGTAACTGAAAAAATAATGTTTGTAGCATTTAAAGGGAAGAAAATGTTTGTTACCAACTATATCTAAGAAGTGTACGTGTATGATATCACCTGGATGTACATTGTTGTAACAACAAACTTGAAAAAGGAAGAAAGAAAAAGTTCTCCGAAAATTCGGAATTAAAATATTTTTTTAAATAATATGAAGCGTAGATGAAGTATTTATTTTTTCAAATATGTTAAGATGTGAATTGAAGAGGAAGTATGGCATTCAAATATTTTTTACCAAAAAAAAAAAAAAAAGTTCTTTTAGTGAGAAAATCCATTCACTCAAATTTTCATTCATTACTACAGACCTCAAAACTGGTTCATCAAAGTTTATTGAAGACAAGTAACTGTAGAACATTTATTCCGAAAGTTCCTAAATAATATTCAGAAAAATATTCTTCAGCTTCATTTCAGAAAACAACAGAATTCAACGAAATCTTTATTAAAACCCTTTTTAGATTTTGATTAATTTTTCTTTCACTCAATAATGATGATTAATATTTCTTATCAATAAATTAACAAAACTTTTAATAATTCCTTACATTTTTAATAGCTCAAAAGTTTATACCAAGTGGTTCCTCAGATAAAAAGAAATAATTTGAGAGATTCTTTCTTGAAATAAAATTGGTCGGAAATCTTTAATGTTTCGATTTTTTTTTTTAGTTTTTCTGAAAAACAATCAAGGGAGCGTCCAATTGGAATGAAACTTTGTAAGGGTCATTTGGATAAAGAGAATTAGAATTGATTCAAATTTCACAGTGGAAAAACAAATTGTTAATAAACACAGAGCAGCATCATTAGTATTATTGTTGTATAGTAGCCTCTGGCTTCTAGGGGACGTGGAACGAAATAAAATCCTGATTTTGTCTTGTGTCAGATCACTTTACTCTTGCTGCAATTGTTGCTCCAATGTCGAGTTTCTGATGATGACGTCCAAGAATGTACCAGATATGCTCGATGAGGGACAAGTAAGAGACCTGGCTGGCCAAGAAAGGGTTTGAATTTAATTGGAGGCACTGCTAGGAATCGAGTGTGGACGTACATCGAATTACAAAGTGGTTCTTGACAAGCGCGCCACGAAGGACAAAATAAGAAACTGCAGCATCTCCTGCACAAATTGTTGTGCATTTAAAGTTCTTAGAATCATTCAAAGATGATATCTGCTGTATGAGGAATTTCTCACCATTACACCAGGTGAATGGCTCTGCGCCTCTCGACAATATTGCCACAGTTTGAATGTTGCTCAGTCCACTTATTTAGGCAGATGTGATGATTATCTACTGCAGGCAGAAGAGAAATTCATCACTGAAAACAGTAAGAAATCATTCGAGAACAGGTCTGTTTTTCGGCACTCCAGACAGAGTCTTTGGTGTTGTGTTGTTAAAGGTAGAGGAGACGAAAATGAAGCTGGGTTTTGCAATTCATTCAACTAGCAATGGTGCAGATGAATATCGGTTACTATACCACTGGATGGTAGATGGTGAAGCTCTCCGAGCAGTTAGGGTTTCTCATAAACAAACACACAATCTCTAGCAGATGGGCCGACCAGTGCCTTTTACCTTTTTACCGTCACCACGTCGCGACCTCTCACTAAGTCGTGCTTGTAAGGTCTTCAAGCGCGTCGTCGAACCATTGATAGTAATATTGGTGTGAAAGCAACAGTTCCACAAGCGAACATGTCTAAAAAGATTCTGTTTAAGTGGACCATAAGATAGGCACTTTCATTGACTTATGATTTACAAAGACTTTATATTATGACTTTACTTATTTGCATATCTAATGAGAAAGTAATTTCATAGGGAGTTTCATTCAAATTGGAGGATTCCTTCGTGGTGCTTCGAAGGATTTTTTTTTTGTCCAGAGTGTATATAGACCTGGTTGTCAATTAATATATTTCTTCAAAATTGAATTTAATAATTACAAAGTACAAAAGTAACAAATAAATAAACCAAAGAGTATTACACTAAATACATTACACAACATTTGACAACAGCAATTAACTTATAAAAAAAGAAAAATTACAAAATGTTCAACGTAACTGAACTGTTTGTGTGTGTGTATATTTTTTTTTTTAAGTATTTTTTCACCACTGTTCGAGACATTCCATTTGAAAAACAAATATTATTCCAATTACTTTGTCTTTAAAAAATATTTTTTCATTTCTGAAGTTCGTCTCTACATGCAACTATTTCAATTACCGTATTTAATACTGGATTTAACTTTTATCTTTTTTTAATATAATAATTTTTTTAAAGTTGGTATTATTATTGAAGTAACTGTAATAAAGTTTCAGAAAAGAATATTTTTTCAACAATTTAAAATTTAAAACTGAATAACAAAAATGCACAAAAAAATTAAATCCGATTCACTCAGTGTAAATTCACTTCCCCGTGCTCTTGTATCCATTAGGTCATCTTAATAATTTCATGGAATTTAGGAACTTGATTAATTTCAAATATTTGGGTTAGCAAATTGTTCGAAAATTTAAAAACAAACTCTTTATTTTAGGAGTCCAATTATTTTTTTATTTGTAGTATTTTTTTGAATTGATTTTTCGAAGCATTTTACTTCAAATTCATTCTTTACTAAAATTAGAAATGTTTTTTTGTTTCGTTTAATTTCTTTGTTGACAGTGAAGGAAACTTTTATCATTTTTTTAAGATTTTTATTCCATCTTTGGATGCAAGAATTCAATTTTTTTAATGTAATAAAATTAGTAAACAATTAACAATAGGATTTCTTAATTTAGTTGATAAAGACTTAAAAAAAACAACAAACAAATGGGCATTTTTTTGTTTCGCACTGAATACGGTTGCTGTCTTCCAAGGCTATTCAGTATTTTTCAATTTCCATATCATTTTTTCTTGATTGTTCCCGTGACAATATGAGGAGGAGAAGATAAATAACTTATTTGTAAAATGACGGGTTTGTGGATTAAGAACTCACAAAATAATGGATCACTTCACTCAAAAATTCATTTTCATATTCGGGGCGGTGGTTATTGCAATGAACCAAACGGGGAAATCTAATTCACAAAAAATTTTGATTAATTTCATTCATTTTTTAATAAGATTTTCCATTATTAATTTCAATATTTTAGATTAATTCCGTTTATTTCTTTCCAAATACATTTTAAGACTTATTCCTTCATTTGCTTATAAGTTTGATTTCTATTTTGGTATGATTTCTGGCTGTAAGATATATAGCCAAGATCTATTTCCTTTTCTCTAATGTCGTATTTATTTTGTGTTTCTATTAATTCTCTTCGCTTGCTTCTGTTTTATTTACACAAGAACCCTTTGTTTGATATCTTTGAACGTCATCTGCTCATTTTACAATTTTTCGTAGTTTCTAAAGTTACAATTGCAATATTTGTTCCAAGTAACACAAAAGATTTTTCATCACTTAGATTTGAAGGGGAACAATTGCTCTCTCGATTATATCTCTTATTTGCTCAAAATGTCCAGTATTAGGTCAGTCTGTTTACTTCTTATTTCCCGTCTGGCAGATGACTAAATTCTTATCGGTTTCTACGTCTACAATTAGACCAAAACAGAATCTAGGTTCACTACCATCAATGTTTGAATTGTGTGATTGGTTTTGCCGCCAATACCAATAACATTCACTGGAACTTCGTGTTTAAGTCATTGTAAATTATATTGTGATTTTCTGAATCTCGTTCTTAGAAATTTGGAGTTTTAAACACAAGCATTTTACAGTCGATACGTAATGAATCACAAACTCAGAGTAAAATTCTAAGGAATTTTATTTTTATTTAAAAATTTAAAAAGACTAAAAACAACGCTATTAGTTCCATCTAATAAATATTCATTATATTAATATGTATACTTTGTATAAAAAAGAATTTTGTTGTTCTTTAACTGTAAACATTATTCATATGAAACTATCGATATTAATGATAGGAATTATTCTTAGAGTTTCACCATATTTATACATATATATATATATATATATATATATATATGTGTTACAGTAACTTCAGTCTATTTTGATCTAGAATGGAAAATGTTTCTTTAAATTTTGATATTTTTTTCTCTTCAAAATTTGCAAAACTTAAAGAATCCACTGCTATAGTCGTAGGAGAAAGAGCCGAGAGCACATTGGCTCGAAATATCTTTACTAGGTACTTGTGAAAATCCTGCTATTTTAACAACGGATATTTTCTAAATTTATTACGCGAAACCTAAGGCCTTGAATCTTGAAATTCAAATCACTAATAATTTATAGGTTGTTTCTCTTTCCATTATTCAACAGAAGCTGAAGATAAAAAAAGAAAGAAAAACCTCTAAGTACAAGTCCATCAGCCTTATTTATTTTCTTCTTTTTATTTCTTGTCAAAGTCATCTGATTCCATGTAAATACGTGAAATGTTGAAGGGTCTTCGTAGTGGGAGGGAAAATTCCATTATTCCGACACACCTTCTCTTCTCCTTATCTTTCACAGAAAACACATGATTTCTTTTTTGCTTCTTTCTTAGAGGGAACGTAAGCCTCTTAAGCGGAGGACGGTGTCCAACTCAATTTACACAACTCAAGAATAAGTCACTCAAAAAGACGACATTATTAAAACACGGAGACGCAAAATGATCGATAAAAACAACACAAAGGATTTTGTTACATCGAAAATTAATAATTTAAATTATTGACAAAAAATTACCTTTAAGATAAATTTATCTTCTAAATTTTTTTTTCAATAAAAAATAAAAAAAAAAAAATCAAGCCACAGTTAAAATTTTTTATTTTTCTTAATGTCATGCTGAAATATTTAATAATTATTAAATAATTTATTAAATTAAGCTATTTGTATCTTGTAAGATTTATTAAGCAACAGTAGGCAGTGAAAAATGAGGAAATTAAAACTGACAAAAGACAGTTTCTTTGTAAATGATTTCATTTAAAACAAAGTTGTTTCTTTCTTTAATGACTTGTAATTAAAACTCTTTCAATTTCATCTGTCTTTGATAATGGTTTTAACTAATACTCTCCATTAATTCTTAGAAAAATCCAATTTCTTCTTTTCATGCTCCTTGTCATTAGCAGTGGCTCATAGAAATAGAATAAATTGGACAGTGACTGAGTAATTTTTTTTTGGAAACAACAATGATTAGGACCGTGAGTAAAAATAAATGACTAGTGTATTTGGAGGTGGAAGAAAAATGAATTAAGGTCGGTGAGACTCATTCAACTAATCCTTTCCCTGTAGGAATTATACTGCGATGCTGACATCATTATTATTTCACGACCTGTCCTTCCTTCTCCGTCCTATTTCAATATTAGAAATATAAATGGATTTCCATTATCTTTCCTTAACAAATTCCAAGTCCAAATGAAGAAACATTGGTTTCTTAAAAACATTTCCAATTCCATTTATCAAAGGTGGGAAATAAAAATTCAGAAAAAAAAACCCTAAATAAACGAGAAAGGCGCTTTGAAAAGATCAGGAAAACTTATTACAGGGAAACAGACCGTGTTCCTCCAAGTATTTCATCTCGTAAATCTGATATGCGGCGAATTTAAGAGGAAATTCAAGTAAGAAGATTTACCAAACTTCATAAATACATATTGCTTTCTTAAAGCTGTAAGATGGAAATAAGTATCCTTAGAGTCAAAGCATTTTTATAATTTGCCAGCAGAAAAATAAGGATATATTCAATGTATCCCTTAAATTCATTCCAAAAAATAAAAATTCAACAAATTTGCTAGAGAAACCGTGGAAATTTAAAAAAAAGCCTTTTTTTTTTTCCCTCGAATTTAAATTTGTAGCCCAACTGTTTTTTTTTTTTTAAATATTTTTTTTTTTTTTTTGTTTTGGGGGGGGGGAGCATTTAACAATACGTTAGACTTTGCTTTTTATTTGACAAAAATATAATTTTTTTTTGGATTCATGAGATTACAAATTTCAATTACTCAATATTTTATCATTTCTGAAATTCACTGTATTATAGAATAAGAACTTTATACATTTTTATAAAATCAAATTGAATCGTTTTCTCAATTCTTATCTTTAAATGTTTTCGAAATCCAAGCCATTTATTGAGATTTCCTTTGAATCGATATTTTCTCTTGAAAACCTAAAACTTTGAAACTGTTTGTCATTGCTTTAAAAACAAAAGAGAAACCACGAACTCAACGAACGAAAAACAAGAAAAATCCGATATTTTTGTTTTATTCTCAATTAATCTGGAACCAATGAGATTTAAACCTTTCTATTACAACAGAAAAAGAAATTATCAAAAATACCAATTGTGGAAACCGTTTACAATAAAAAGAGAAGATGAAATCCACGTAGTAAGTAAGAAATGCTGTATTTTAAAACTTCCTTCGTTATAGCGACAAGAGGAGAATAATGGAAAAACATTGTGGTTTCCGTGTTTCCCTTTAAGTTTGGGAGCCAAGAATCGCGATCAGGTCCGCTGATAGGACCCTAAATACATTGGAAGACGGAAATTTGGGTTTTGTCATATTTATCAAATACACAGAAGCTCGGTTATAACGCGATCTTTCGGATCCAAGATCTCGAAGATCGCGATATAACCGTGATATAACCGAACTTTTATTTCTTCGCTTCGTCAAATGTTTTATATCGCACCCTATTATCGCCCACACGATTTCAAATCGATTTAAAATGGTCATTTCGCGACTACCTACATCATTCAGAGCTATGTGAGAGAATTTTATATTTATGAATACATAAATCATTACCTTTTCAACACTTTGATGGGTTATATTAGCCAAAATCGATTTGGCGCCGCCATATTGGCATCTTGTACAAACGACGAGTCCCGTGGATCGAAAGTAGATATTCATACGCCTATTAGATTACATGGGCCTCTTTACTGGTTGTCATTGGCAGAAAAATAGATCTCGATATTCATTTTGGTTAAACGAAAAAGTCCACGATTCTGGTATTTTTTTAAAAAATATATTGTATTTGATGCATTTTCGTGACATTAGGGTGGGTATAGAATCTCAATTACTGTAAATAATAAGGAAACAAGCGTATTAATTTACACCTTTGATTTGATTTTAGGCGAAAAAAACGGTAAATTTTGCAATTTTACAATTATACACCTTTTCCAAAATAGAAGGGGTCCAAGACCAAATCGCGTTATATCCGAATTCGCGATATAAACAACCGCGTTATAACCGAGCTTCAGTGTATTATTAACTGAACGCGACTTAAAAATACTTTTTTTCTGACTTACATAGATACTATAAAATATATAAAATAATAATTACAATTAATAAGAATTATTCCAATTTTTTGCAAACAAATTAAAATGCCTTTCTTATCGTTACCCCGGTATCATGATAGTGGAATCTTCCCTTCCTAAATGCGAGGGGGGGGGGGGGCGAAAGGGGACTTGAAGAATATAGTATAGTATCTGACATTGGCAAGTAAAATCGATTTCTGAATCCTAAAATCTACTAAGATTTACATAATAAAAATCGATATAATGTGCCCACATATTCTTCATAATATATAACCGAATACACAAATACTCCAAAGACATACAGACATATTTCGAATATATCTTGGATAATGTTCCAGAAATCACTTCATTGTAATAAATAGTTAGTGTCATTTTTTTCTAATTATTTTGAGTTCTACTTTTGTAGTAATAATGACTGTGAAGCAAAAATTATCTAAAAAAAAAATTATTATTATTTTGATATTTCGGTGTTTTCTAACATTTAATAGCTCATTAAAAAGAAATAAATTGAGAACAAAATTCATTTAAAAAAAAAATAAGTTGAAAAGTACAAAATATAAGTAATAAGATAAGTTATTAGTCAAAGATAAAAATATATAAAATTGTAATACTGAACAGTACCTATACATGAATGTGTACATTCCGTACCTATATATGAATGTGTACATATCATTAACCAAAGTGAAAAAAATCTATTACAATTAGGTGAAGTATCTTCAATTTCATTTATTAACTATTCGGTAAAGCTCGTAATCAGAAACTGAAAATTATTATTCTTTTTTTTTAGCATTGTTAATTATCTAAAACTTAACTAATGAAACCAAATTCCAATTAAATGAAATCCCTAATGATGAATAATGCAAAATAGTGACTTTTTTTCTCAAGTATTGAGATAATCTATTTTTTATTTATTTCCATCATTTATAAAATTCGCGTTTTTCAACCATTATGAGATGTTTTAATCATTTAAAAGAAATCTTTTTTTAGTGATCCATTTGGGAGATATTGTGATAGCGACCAAAATCGATAGCTATTGCGTTTGTCCTGTCCGTCCGTCTGTGTCTGTTCTATCGTAAAGGTGGACGAGCATATGATAACGTCAGCGCTTAAGAACGGACACCTGCGTGTGGGGGCGATGTACGTTTGGCGCGCATTTAAGTCCGTTGTACCGCTCTCAAACCGGAAAAGGAAAGGAAACTTTCCCACAATTCATCAGTTTTCGCGGCAATGGATCTTCTCAGCAACGATGAGAGATTATTTGTAAATTCTTTATTTACATTTATAGTAACACGAAAGAGGGTTGGGTAAGTGTGTGATCTTCTTCAAACTGAACGAGCATTGACAGAGCCACGATTTGTACGAGTTCGTATGTTGTAGCGTGCATAGTTTGAGAATGGCGACACGGTCCAAACGATGTTACCAGTAAACCTTTTTTTAATTTGCAGTACAACATTAAAGTCGAAATAAATTACAAATTAAAACAAAGATGCAACGTAGAATTAGAAGTTACTCTCGCTGCTTATTTTAGAAATCGTAGATAAGCCTAGTGATTTTGCGATCATTTTCGGCGAGAAATTTCGGTTCAAATTTCTTTGTTTTCTTTATTTTGATTTAGAAACATCTTAAAGCCATCTTACTTTTTCTTACACACGTTTACTAAATATTCATACTTCGATAATTAAATGCTTTTTAATCTTCACTCAGAAATTACAAAAAGATAATATGAATCGAGTGAGGAAATGGATGTCGATTCTTTTCGTTAGAGGAACGCAAGTGTTTCGTGATTGGCTGTCTGAAAACGATTGTTTCCGCCACTCTGATTGGTTCCCATTTTAGCTAACCAATTTCAATAATTCTCTATTCTTGTTATTTGTAAACTTAGAAATATATTGTGGGTTGTTTTTTTGTTTTTTTTTTTACCCCATTTTTAATTATTTGGTGATTTTTTTTTTATAAATTTGATTTTGAAATTTTATAGTTTTGATGTAATTAAAAAATTAGGATATAATAATAAATTTTAGTTTCATTAATAACTTTCAATAATGTAAGCAATTAGTAGCCTGTAAAGCCACACATTCGATCTGGTAGATTGGGACTGAAGTTTTCGACATCGGAAAATACAAATGGAGACATCTTGTGTTCAGCCAAAATATTCGAGTAAGTCTGTGTTTGGATGATTAAAATCGGGAGGGCCGAAGATTTTTGCAAAGACGGACGTCGAGCAGCTGTGACTTCGTAATGGTGCATAAAAACCATTAGGAATCGACGAATTCGCTGTTAATGGTGCGAAAATCGACCAGAAAGAACTGGAAAATGAAGACAGTATTCTCCATCACCAATGGCGTTTTACTCGAATACCGATTTAAAGACGACGAAGATCTTGAAGGAATCAACATGTGGAAGTGAGACCTGACATAGAAAACAATTCCTATTTAGAATATTCTCGACATGACGGTAAAATCGATGACCCCACATTCCTCTGTTAAAAAAGATCCAATAGATGAAAAGTGTTAGATCGAATGAGAAGTCACCTCTAAAATAAAAGGAACAGAATTATAACAGAATATAAGCGGAATGACATAAGGAATAAACATAAATAATCAAAGACTAATAAATAACATATTTTCTACATAGGAGGAAAGAAAGTCCCTCAAAGAAATTAGAAAAGAAAAATAAAGGCCAAACAATAAACTACAATAAAAACAATTACAGTATAAAGATGAAAGCTATCAAACATTAGAATTAAACGAATAACAATAAAATAAATAAATAAATAAATAAATAAATAAATAAATAAATAAATAAACTTTCAATTTAAACTAAAGTTCAAAAATAAATAATAAAAGAATACTAAACCAATATTAAATAAATCACAGTAACCAAACAAAATATATTTTTTCAATATTTAAAAAAAAAAATAACACGGTTAAAGAGAAATCTGAAAATAAACAAAGTAATTGAAACAATGGATAAAAATAGCAAATGGAACAAATAAACATAAAAGCAATCAAATAATCAAGAAAAAAAAAACATAAAAGAAACCAAATATTAAAAGCCATTAATAATAAAAACCAATAACCAGAATATTTCGGTTGTTTAATCATCAGCTCATGAATTTTATTGTCTCTTGGAATTGTTCATTCCTTTTTATTATCTTTCTTCTGTCTCTTACATATTTTTTTTCTTATAAGTGTTTGACTCTTATTGCATTTACTCTTGTATTTTATGACGTGTTTAATTCGTTTCTGTTCTAACTCTCATAAATAGTTTGTATAATTACAACTATTTTCATTTTGTGTTTTTGGCAAATGTCGAGCTCAGCTGAAATAGAAAACAATTGATGATGATAAAGAATTAAACGAATACACAAGTTACTAGTCAAATGAAAATAAGATATGGTGGCTTATTAACTTTCAAATATCGCTTATTCCAGAATGTTCTCAAGCATATTGTAGGCACAGGCGTGGCCGTGCGGTCTGTCGTTGCGCCCAGTGCGCCGGTACCTGGGTTCGAATCCCGGTCATGGCATGGATGTTTCTTTCTTCTTCTGTCCGTTCCAGCGGGTATCACTTGATGCTGCCTCCCTTGGGGTACCCTAGGCAACAATTCGTCGGTTAAAGGCATCATATCTCGCCCCTAGTTGTGGCCTAAAGAAAGCTGATCAAGCTACGAGCCCGGACATTTCTAAAAAAAAATAAGTAAATAAATAAATAAATATTGTAGGCACAATAAGAAGCAGATAAAACATTGCTATTAAAAAAAAAAAAAAAAAAAAAAAAAAATTGTTCATTGAAAAAAGGTTTTGTTTATTTATTTTCGTTTACAGTTTTTGACCTACAGTTCCTTATTTACTAAGAATCTTCCTGAGACCAGCCAATATTTACCTGTTATACAATGATAGCTTAATGATAACAATAAGAATTTGTACAATGAGCATATCGCATAAAAGCCAGGGTTTCACAAGAGCAACAGTTATCATTAATACTATCAAAACGAGTACTGTATAAGAGTCAGGAATGGAATAGGTTCTTCATCCCCATATCCACACTTGTAAAAAGCCCTGGAAGCAAGAAGCGGAAAACTGGAAGTGAACAAATGCCTGCAGTTTGATGAAGTTATCCCTATGTCATATACTGTAACCTGGTGCTAGAATGAGAGAAATGTCTACAATACACTTGCGAACATTCTTGTATGGACGGAAGAAATAAACAGCGACAGGTTGAACAAGACCAGCATTTTCCAGTGTCGGAAATGTCGATGTTATCCTGGAATAAGTGGGTGTTGAAGAACCATCTCTATTAGTATACTAACTCCAGGAGTCAACAATCAGGAGAATCTTATCTTCTTTGGCAGTTTGAAAGAAGACATCATGAAGGAAATCGGAAAGGTGCTTCTTCGTCGTATTCATGAGATTTCTAACTTTTTCAACAAATGAATCAGCAGTGTTTTGAAGGTCGATTTGAATAGCTCAATAGTTACGTCCAACACGGTGACTAATTTCTAGACACAATGTCATTCTGTCGTTTGAACTTCACCAACCAAGACTGCAATGGTGTGAAGGATATATTTAGATTAACAACTTTTTATGTTCCAAAGCGGTTGTATATAATGTAATGTCATGAATGAAGCAGCAACGAGTCCCTTAAAATCTGCCAAAGTTATTCTGTTGATTTCTCGTTGAGCTTCATCTCAAAACTGATCTTATTGCCTCCGCAAAGAATATTGAGTTAGATAGGATGACTTTTCAGCAGTTTAGATAACAGAAGACCAAGGTTTTCGAGAACCTTTTTCCAGTCTTTCCAGATACTCATCGGAGGTTTGTCTCTTTGGAGATAGTTCATATTCTGACTGTGAACTAACTGCTTCTTGACGGTGAGGAGACATTTGTTCTTCATCATAGTCGTCGTCAGAATCAGCGAAGTCATCTTCATCATGAATATAGACGTTCGGATCTCTTCTGCTTTCATTTGGTTCTCTGTCTTCTCTCGCTGAAAGCTCCCTAATGTTGCAGCAACAGATGCAGAAGGATTTGCGGATCTCATCCTTAAAAAAGAAAAAACAAACAAACATAAAATCGATATCAATGTAATTCATGATTATAAAGTCACAACATACTCACAAAAATAAATGTAATAAAATATACATATATATATTTATTAAAAGAAATTTTCAAAGAGAAAACGTCTCTTCTTCTTCAGCTTAAAATGAAAATGTAACGAAATAAAAAAGAATTTAAATAACAATTAAGGAAGACTATGTGAAATACAATATTACATTGATTGGTTAAAACAATTGCTACTACAACAATTATAATAATAATTTGAAGTAGTACATGTTGTGGCTTTATAATAATAATTCCAGAAGAGAAGAAATTAGGAAGAAATATGGAATAAGTACTTAAAAGTAATTCATGATTATTTATGATGATCACAATCATTAGCACAATATTCACTAACGCATTCTTTGTATGTAAAGAGACTACCTGTGAACAACAATAACACAAAGGCAATGTTCGCGTCATCTGCAATAGGAGGGAGTATCTCATAAAGGTCAGCCGATACAAACTTAACTTTTGAAGTCAACTATGTGCATGCTTCCTGTGAACCAAGTATCTTTGGACTACTCAACTCATCCCGTACATTTCCCTTGTTAGAAATCGCCTACAAATAAAGTAGTAGAGCAAATGGTGTAGTTTCAAAATGACTAATTAACAAGAGGTTGTAATAAAAATTATGATGTAAAATAAATCTTTAAAGACTTTCCTACATTAGATTTAAAGGGGGAGTATTTTCATCATGGATTGAAATAACTGACATTAGAATACATCAAAAGCACTCTTTTAGGACTTAAATTATAATATCTCAAGAGCAAAATAAAATTAATAAACCTTGTAATCAATATTTTTTTAAATCTGGAAAAAAATTAGTATAATTTAAGTAGAAATGGAAATCTCGAACAAATTACTTACCTAACATTTGAATCTAACTTACAGTGTTATACAAGAAATGGAGTGAAAATAAACAGAAAAAGAAAGAAAGAAATTGTAGATGGCTACTGTGATCGTTGTTGGAGTCAATGTTTATCAGTAACAATACCAATTCCAGATTTGCTTGTTAACAAATTGTATATTATACAAATATCATTCACAAAGGATGGTTTCATGCTAATGGAGCCCCTGGAGACGAAAGTAAGCAACTTATCATTTACCTGAATTATTCAATCTACTAGAAACGACGATTGAGGTCTGTCCTTTTTAGTTTTTGAAAGAAGACATTATCTGAAACATCGTTAAAATAACTTTAATTCGAAACAGCTGTCTTAGCCATTCCGTTACTAGTTCATGTTAATATTCAATGTCATATAAAGAGACTATCATATCATGAAAATATATGAAATCATATATTATTTTTATGAAAAAGCAAAATAAATAAAACAAGTCATTATTCAATAATAATAAAAATATGGAAAATTCAAAGACACAAGATTTCAAGTTGTCAGTTTCCAAATAGCAAAAGTTTCCAATCACTACCATATTTTTTTACTTAAAAGTTTACCTGAAAATAACTAATAAAAATAAAAAGCATTAATACTAAATATATTTCATTAAAAAAATGAATTTTATAATAATACATGGAAACAACAATCAAAACAGAAGAAAAATTAAATTAAGTTTTTATAAAACTTAAATCCAAATTCAACTGAATATGACTCAAGTTGATAAAATGAAGAATTTCTAAGTAAATCAGATTTATTTGAAACGAACAGTTGAGTAACTTAATGAAATCGAAATGAAACAAAAACTCATCATAAAAAGACAATTCCACAAACAACATTTATTCAAAAATAGTACAGTTCTACTTAAAGCATAAGTTACAATTGTGCCTTACGAGGCTTTCAACAAACAAACATAGAACAATTAATAGGAATAATTTTTAAGGAGATAACTAAGATTGTTGATAAGACTTTTTCACAAACATCAATTCAATGCCAAAGAAGAAATTAGTTACAAGCGACAGACAAAAAAAAAAAACAAAAAAAAAAACAACTACACTCACAAAAGACAACAGTTCACCACTGATAACCAAATCTGCACTTAAAACAATTGGACTGAGACATATCTTGTTATTGCTCTCTATCTGTTCTTAAGATCAAGGAAGTGGATATTAGTCAATTTACCTTCAATAATGTAGGATTGCTTCAGTCAAACACTGTATCCGTGCACTTCTTCTGAATTTGTAAAATACAAAATGTTTAACGAATATAATTAAATGAAGGATGAATTGAATTAAAAAAAAGATATATTTTTGCAATGTTTCCAATTCAAACGTTTAATCTGTAGTAAAAAACACTTCGCTTTTCTTTTATGAATGAATGTTGGAAATTTCAGATATTAAAAGAAAAATGAATAATAAAATTTAAATATTTAAAAAAAAAAATTCAAATTTCTAATTTATAGACAGATAAATATCAGTCGAATTTACTTTTTCATTTTCATGAACTCAGAAGAGATTCCATGATTTTTTCTTATAACGATATATTTACTTGATCAAAGCATCTTTCGTGATAAGAAGTTTATTTTCTTTAAAGTGCTCCGTTGTGTTTTTGGTAATTGTTTTAAACTAATATTACAGGAAATAAATGTGATTCCATCAGTTAATGAGGTTTCCTTCAGGTCATCAAAATTCCGTCTCGTCTTTCAGATGACATTGCAAAGAATCAGTGAAGACTGACGTGTCTTCGGAAGACACAGAAAATAACTCAAATCAAAATATTAAAATAATACCTCTACAATTATTTCAATTGGTATTAATTATAGAGGTATTTTTTTTTAAGATTAATAAAATTCTCCATTGTATTTATTGCAAGTGATTATACACAATGTAATTACCTTCATTCTTCTTTAGCATTGTTAACAATCTTTCTTTGTATGATTAAATTTTATATTGTAGAGACTTAAAAAAAATTATAAAACCATTTTTTTCTCCTTGCTTTCAGTTGGCACAGTTTTCTTTCATTTCATTAAAATGAAGCCAAATTAGTAAATCAATATTAGTTTCTATTCGTTTCCTAATTCTTTCCTTTCGATATTCAAAGACAAAAAATATAAGATAATATATGTTACTTTCAAATAATTACAAACATCAATAAATGATATCAAAGTCATTTCATCAAAGAAAACCAATGAAATCGACTGAACAGACAATGAAGTGTTAATAATACTACACTGGATAGATTTTGTTCAGCTTCATTAGTAAATGCTGTGGTTGAAAACTGATTCCAATGGAAGATTGATTCCAATGACATTGATAGACAAATGAATTGTTATTACTTACAATTAATTTGATTTGGGAAATACACTCCTGTCAGATGTCAGTTGGTTAGTAATTAATTAAAAATAATTACTTAACTGTCCATAACTCTCCACACTGTTCAAAAAGATTCTAAGAATTACGTTTCCTTAACAACGAAATGAGAAGAAAATAAGTTGTTTGTTTTTAATTCTTTCTAGCTTTTCAAGAAGAGTTGTAATTCTTTATTCAAGTTTCTTAGAAATTTATGTTATTTCCTTTTTTTTGTAAAATCAAATTCAATTAATACTTTATTCGTTCACACAGCTACGTATTATTATTAAGAATTATTATATTAATATCAAATCATACGCTTTGTGTGATTTTTAATTTAAAAAATATATTAGGATTTTATTTTATTACACTCAGACATTTAATAATACATTTATATTATTTATAATAGAAATTCAGTAGTTTATATTTCAAAAATTCAAATAGAAATTGACAGTTCTTTTGAATTGAAAGTAATTAAATTAACAATAAAACTACAAATCAGATTTTTATAAAATTAATCTCTCATATATTCTCTCATATTCTAGAAATGAACTCCTAATTCCAAATATAAAAGAAAATTTTCAAAATAATTCACAATTTAAAAACTGAAATAATGACTTCTTTGGATGACAAACTTAAGTTAAATCTCTTCTAACCAACGAATACGTTTAGATGTAGTTGCTGGTTGCTCTTCGATGCTGGTTGTTTCATTATTCTTCGGATGGAGCAGGAGCGCGTGGCTTTCTTTGCGGATGTCACACGATTTCAATTTAACTATTTTAATTTCTGCTATTGAGCGATGCACAATATAATCTAAGGAGCCGTCCATTAATTACGTGAGGTGTTTTTTTTAAAAAAATGTGGACCCCCTCCCCCTTGGTGAGATGTGGTGGGACCTCCCCCCCTCCCTCACATGAGATTTCAAAAAGTAAAAAAAACTTCAAAAAGTCAATATTACGAAATGTTGTAATTTATTAAAATACGTACATTCTCTGAATTGCCGCGCCGGTGTGGTCGAGCGGTCTTAGGCGTCGGTCTGCCGTGAGGCCAGTGTGCTGGCGTCCGGGTTCAAATCCCGGTTGTGAGCATGGATGTTTCAATTTCCTTTCCTGTGTTGTAAAGCCTCTTCTTCACTTTCTCTTCGGTCTGACGTCATTCCGTAATGGCGTCCTAGAGAAGGCAACGGGAAACCACTCCAATATCTGTTCCCAAGAATAAGTTACGGTTTCTCCTAGGGGGCGCCCTTAGGGGGTCACTAGGGTCCGTGAACTTTCAACCAATCTTCGGATTGAAGTACTGTGTATGTATTCTCTGAATGAAAAAGTTGACGTGAGATTTTCGTTGACCCCCCCCCCCTTGGTGATATTTGGTGAGATTTTGTCGGCCCCCCCCCCTTCCCCTTTTGACCTCACGTAATTAACGGACGACCCCCTACTGAAGCCGAGATTCCGAAGAAGCAATTCTATCACATTTTCAATGTTCTTTAGATAATATAGTAGAATGAAGCTGATTAATTCTAAGAAAATAATAATTGCGTTGAAAAGAAAATAATCAAGGATTAAAAATATTCTGTAAATTTTAATAGAAATAACCAATTTTAATAGAAAAAAAAAAAAACTATGACCAATCATCAACGCCGCTTGTCATGCTCTAATCGTCCAACCAAAAAAAAAAAACCAAAAAAATTCCAAATGAATGAAATTAAAAATTTGCCACAATTAGTCCATGAATCTAACGTCTAAGGACCTTTCGCTCAAGTTTCATTATAAGAAATTTTAAATCAAGAAGAAATCTATCCATTTATCTATCATTAGAGCTTAAAAGAGACATGAAGAGAAAAGAACAAATAAAGTTATTTAATGCTATTTCTGTTATTTCCTAAGTCTTCAATCGATTCTTCAACTTGCCAGGGAGCTATTTTTTTTAAACATGAAATACTCAATTTCCTTATTTAAATTTTATATTGCATTTTATCCAATAGGCAACAAAAAACATTCCAAAAACAATAAAAAAAAAACTTAAAATTTCCAAATTATAAAACTTTAGTTGTTATTTAGCTTTTGAAATTATTAGGCAAATTAGTTCCAGGCGATGAAAAACCACTTTAATAATGAACCTTATTCTTGGGGCGAAGGGAAATGAGTTCTTCTTCTTCCGGAGCCTTTCAATTAGTGCTCGCTATGCAAATACCAAATTATCATTTTAACTTTATGTTATATTTATGTCGCATCACAGGGAAATATTTACAACGAAGATATAACAACAGAAGCAATTAATAATTTAAAAGACTTCAAATAATTTTGGTTATAACAAAAAGAGATCAGTCGTTATAAAAATCTCGTATCAATTACAATGAATTATCTTTCAATGCAAAACTTTAAAAGGATAAAAAGGTTTCTTGTATTTTCATTCTTATGATTATTCCTTACTTAGTGAAATGAAGTTTTGCTAATATTAGAGAGATTTATAAATGTTATCTCATTTTTTTCTTTTGTTACTTTTTCAGTCAAGGTTTTAGCAATCAATCAAATACTATAAAACGAGTAATTCTTGTAAATTTTCTCTTGAAAAGGAGCCTAAGGATTTTGAAGAAATTATGCGAATCTATCGTTTTCGGGAGCGATAAAGCGATTTAACTAAGTCTCGACTTCGAGGAAACTCATTCAGGGGGTAAATGATTGACCTGGGACCTTGGTACCAGCTTATTGTCTACAGTGTTCTTATTTTATTTTTGTTTTATTTTCTTCTTAATACATTCGTGTTCTGTGCGTTTTTACGTGTAATAAAATACTATTTTTAAAACTTTTTCCCTTCAACGTCGCATGTATTCACTATGGAGCTTCCATTTCCACGAAAGGGGGTAAAATAACCAGGCGGGTGGTGTCCGTGCCCCCACAGGAGAGGGAATATCTCACTTTTGATAATATACATGAGGGAGGTGGGCCCGACAAGGGGTCCTGAATATGAGGGCCCGGTGTCGGTCGGGGGTGGGACATTTAGGCCCTCGTGTCGACTTCCCCCCACCCAAGTATGGTGTCCCTGCCCCCCATAGGAGAGCGAATATTTCACTTTTGGCAATGTACATGAGGGAGGTGGGCCCGACAAGGGGCCCTGAATACGAGGGCCCATACTTTATTTTGTTTTATTTTACTGAGCAAAGCTCGATCTTCCAGATACTTACTCTTTATGAAGTCAAAGAAAAAGATTTAGAATATTCACTTCCCAATAAAATACTACACTTTGGGATACTTAAAGGGGGGCGGAAACCATCGGATTTCAAGATTCATGTCTACAATTGGATTGATAAAGTTATTAATTTGCGATTATTATTGTTGTTCTACAACAAAGGACAAGTGATTACTGTAAAGCGTCTAGGAATTTGTAATAAAAATTATAATCAATTTCGATAATAATAAAAAAAAAATGTTCTAGTTATGGAGAATGCCATCAACATTCCACATAAATTTTGCAACAATTCAATCAACTTCGTTTTCTTGTGTAAACTTCTACAGGGCTTCGACATGAATTCTTCTGAAATTTTAATTACTTCAAACTAAAGAAGAATGTTTGTAGAATGTTTGTAGAGACCCTGTAGAATTTTACACATACACACACACACACACACACACACACACATATATTTACATATAAAAGGAACAAAATTGCTCCTATGAATAGAAATACACAGGAGATGCACAATGCAGCATTTATTACATTACACTACATTGCTAATCAGTTCGGCATATATATGTCCGTCCGAGCATGTACTGAAAAATTTTAATTGTGGAGTCTACTGAAAAGTGTACGCTGAGCCTGTCCCTGAGACTCTGGAACAACGCGGGCACTTGTGACACTGTTCGGATAAAGGGTGCGTCAATGATGTATCAATGAAGCGAAGTGTGGGCGCTTGCATTGAGGCCCATGGGGGTCACTTTGAGCATCTACTGTAGCATTCACAACACAGTACATGCTCGGGCAGGGATACATATGCCGTACAATGTTTAGCAATGTACTGTAATGCAATAAATGTTGTATTGTGGGTTGCCTGTGCATTTCATATTTCAATTTTGTTCAGTACAGAAGGACGCTTTATTTACAGTACCTCCTTCAGTACTTACTCCTTACTCTAATAGGATATTACTAAAAGAATGGAAGAACAAGTAGCCTATATCTAGACATATTAGCATAAAAAAATTAAAATGAAATTAATTTCCTTTTCCAAATCATATCAGTTGAATTAAAACTGCATCTTCAAATGTAAGGGAGTTGTTGTTTTTTTCATTTAACAAGAAAAATAGTCAAAACTTAATTTTTAAAAATTATTCTACATCTTTTCCACCCAAATTTAAGCCAATTGAAGATTTCATTTTTCTTCAGATATTTCTCATTCGATTTCGAAGAAATATTTAAGTGATTGTCAATTTAATGAATTATTACAAAAAAATAAATAAATCACAATTTAATCCATTTTTTTCAGTTTCATCAAACTATTCAAAATCATAATGTCTTAAAAGTCGAATTATTCAGAAGGATATACTGTATTGTGAATAGTGTAAAATTGGAACAAAAAATCAACTGTTGTAAGTGTCAAACAGCTAGTACAATATAAGTTGCTCTAATTTTGCTAACAAATTAAAAGGTGATTCTTTGCTGTATGTCCCAAGGGCTAAAGTATTTTAGCTAAAGCTGAGAACAAATATGAGTCGTTAACGAAGGAACCCATCCACTTAAATGCTAATTCGTTTCATAACAGTATAAACATCAATGGATGAGATCAAGGGTTTACTAAGTGACAAGCTAGAACAGCTCTTTGGCGATCGTCAGCTGGGAGTAATCCCAGTAAACAACAAGGTCTCGATATTGATTCCCACGCGTATAATTTATATTCTTTAAAGAATAGTTTGCCTTTGATACGGAGATGGAAAGCTTAGAATAATTATTCTAAAACAAAAAAAACTTTTAATTATAATTGAAGAAATTAACAAATACATAAAAAAAAACTAAAGAATACATTCAGAAAACCTGCATGACAAAAGTCCAATTGATTAAAACTATTTCTTTCAGGCGAAAACCGAGTTATTCATGAATATATTCACAAAAATTATATATTTCTTGAAATACATAAATCACTAAAAAAAAATCATGAATTTAATAATAAAAAAATTCCTATTATTTTCAAGTTATCAATGGCTTGTTTTGATCATATATTAAGAAATTTCAAAATATTAATAAGATGCAAGTTTGTAAATTCGCCATAATAACAAGCTTAATATAAATCCTATCCTATATCATAAAGGCATTTGATAATTTATAATAATACTTTTATTAAAAGCTATTAAATTAAGTGTAAGCCCTCGAAAGCATTTACGTGGGTGTAATTTCCACTGTTCAATAAATTATGGAAACAGTTACTATTAAAACAAAATGATATTTTGTCAACTGATGAATGGAATTGTTCAGAAAAATCAGATTCAAATCGTTATCAATGTCTTAACAGAAACAAGGATTAATTAGCAGTGATAAAGAAAGAAATTATCGTAAAAACAATAGAACCTAAAACTACTGTTTATTATTTAAATTTCCTCATTTGTCAGTGACGATTAAAAAAGGGAGAATTAAAAATTAAAATGGTACAAAACAAACGAATTCATTTTCTTAACTCAGCTGCGTCTTTAGTAACTCAGAAATGAATGAAAGACTTAATTTTTTTAAGAAGCAAATGAAAATTTATTGGTTCAAATTATTTTGGATATCTTAAATCCTATATTTATTTTCTAGTTCCTTTAAAAAGCCTTAGTAAGAATTTCTGTATCATTTTTGTTGTTGTTGTTGTTCAATGTATATATTCTTTATATCAAAATGGAAAAATATCAGATTCGATTACAAAGACAATCAATGTCTTTTTTTTTTTTTCCCCTCGTTTCCATTTTGCTTTAAGAAGATTCTGTGTCGCAAATCCATGAGTGATTTAAGTTTAAGAGTCAGAGTGATTTAGGTTTCGAGATGTTACTGAAAATAGAGAAAGAAAAGTAGAACAGGATTAAACAACGCTAATAATTCAGAGAAATAACACATTATTAGAGAACAGTTCTCTTTGAGGTCACTCTGACCACTCATAGTTTGTTGACAGAATTGATTTCTCAATGGTTATGATGAAAACCTCTTCATCCTCAATCTCCCTTTGCTTAAAGAGGAGGAATCTTCTCCCTCCTTCTTCCTGGGTGAGAGAGAGCCATTCTTATTGGAGAGACTTTAAAATTGGAGGAACCTTGTTCCATCTCGTGCAGTGGATGCTATTTCTTTTCTTTCACTTGTCCACTGTCACTTCGCTCAATCCGTACAGATCCTTCAACAGTCGACCGTGGATGGGCATCAGCATATCCTTGGGTGGAGAGTACGAAGTGTGTTCACCAACATAAACAAAGCTAGGATAAACATTAAGGAATAAAACAATAAAAAATATCAACCAATGCAAAATACAACAGAAAAAATTTCACAACATGATAAAGCTTTACAAATATAAATTCATGTTAAGAAAAGGAAATATACTGTTAATAACAGCTAAAGGACGTTAATCTTAAAGTCGTTCAAGTTATTAACATTTGATGTAATTAACTTTATTAACCCAATGAAGGAGTAAACCTTCAATTACCATTCGATTAAAATATCATTGGTCAAAGATAACATATCTCTCGTGGCAAATTAATAAACATCCTTCTCAAATTTCATCAAAATTCTGTAAAAACAATTTTAATGGACTTGTAGAATTTTTTAGCAGCATTTATTGATTTGTTGTAAAAGCTGTTTAAAGATCAAGTATATTGCAGAGAAAATTTTTAATTTTCAAAACATTTAAGGACTTTAAAAACTTAAAACTTCAATAAATGTTCATCCATATTTTTTTGTTCCTTTCAAGGAAATTACTTTATTAACAAAACCAACCAAATTCCTTTTCTTAAAGCACTCAATTTTTAATTCAAATGAAGAAATGAAATTAGAATCTTTTAAATTTCTCTAACTTTACAAAACCTTCAGAACAATTCCACAAACTCTTTTTTTTTCTTAAGAAATTAGAAGGTAGGAAAAGCAAGTGAAATTATTCTTGACATTGGATTTTCTTGTTCTACGTGGAAACTACATTGAATGCAACAACCTATGTTTTAAAGAAAATAAATCCATTGCTCCATTCCAATCCTTTCCTCTTGTTTTTGTTGTTTTTTTTTTTCTTTTAATTGCGAAGCTCGTTATCGGATTATTGTCAGCATAAATTCACAACCAACTCCTGCTAATATTCGTCTGAAATTTTAATGCCGTGCAATTTAATGCATTAATGTTGTTGCTGTTCATTAGTTGTGACTCGTAGAGAAAATTAATCAACGATTTTGCTGTATTCCAAAGACTCCCAGTGAGCGACGGTGGTCATTAAGTTTAATCTAGCACCGAATCGCTATTAGCCAATCACCGCAGCAGCAGCAAAGTAAATTCAACTGTTACTAATTAAATACAGCTTCTAAATATATCATAGTGTGGGTTCCGATAATCCCAATTGATTATTGCATCGATGAGTCGTAATTAGCCAATTTTAAAGGTGTTTATTCACTTATCAGGGGAAAAAAAACCAAATAAACAAACAAACTAACACAACTTGATTTTGCCTCAAAAGAATCGAAGGAAAAAAATTTCCCTCGGTTTTTCTTTTCTTATTATTTGTCAAATTTATAACATTATCTTATTTTTTTATTTTTTTTGGTGTATTTCAACTCTGCATAACCATTTATTAAAATTCATTGTAATGCGAATCCAAACTATTTTAAAGTTTATCATTGAATGTAAATAGTCAATGATAATGGGGCTATTCTTAAAAAAGAAAAAACAACAACTTTATATAACTGAGATTGCAATAAGTGCTTTTTTAGGATATCGGATGTATTTTTCAGAATTTTGAACTTCATCCACACCAGCAAAAATGTAGAAAAATATCGTATTATATAAAATCAATAATTTGATCTTTATTGTTTTTGGAATTATTATATTTTACCAATAGTTTGTGGAACGAATTCTTCGAGAAATCAGCAATTTTTGAAATTACGTTTTCCTCATCGTGGATTAACCAAAAACGAATGAATGAAACTAGAAACCGTGTTTTGAAATTAAATAATTACTCATATGTGATATCGTACTGTATATAAAATTAATTTTCAATTTTTTTAATAACTGATGATATTCGTTATTTTTCTGACCTAATAATATTAGATGCAAGCTTCCAATTATAAATTAAATAATTATAAAGGACAATCTAACTAAAACTGGTCCGTCCAACCAAAAAAATAAAAAGGACTTCATGCTCCCTTCGGGGACCAAGCAAGTTTGTTGGATTATTATTGTTCTTAAAAATGTATTAAAAATATTACTGTGAAAGTCAGTGTCACAATAAAGAAACAAGAAATTTTGTTTAGGATTTCATTTTTCAAATTTTAGTTTTTTTATAAATAATACCAAAAGTTTAAAAAATCTAAAAAAAAAATCCTCAAACTTTTAATTATATTTTTTTCTTATTTGCTACACTTGGCTTAATTATTTTATTTATGACTTTTTATTAAAGCTAGTATTTTCACTCCTTAATCTTCTCTTCTACATATTCTATAGAAAAATTCTCGAATTTGCAAATGACAGATTCTCTTCATTTCGAAAATCCAATATCAATCATCATTAAAATAAGACAAAAAATAATTCCTTTGTTTGCTGAAAACTTACGTCAAACTCATTTCAGCCAATAGGAGAGCGTTACTTTTTTATTAACTCCTATGGATTGTCGGGGAAATAACACTTAATACAAATTTAAAATAACAGACCTATATTAATAAAAAGATATATATCAAATAAAAAGTAACAGTTTTTAGCAAAATTATTCGTTCAACGATGCCAAAGAACCAAAGATACCACTCAGTGCCATTCTTCTTTGCTTTAGTATTTTTGTATATTATATTTATATATAAATACAAAGCAAGGAAAACATTTCGCTCATCTGCTAAATGTTGACGTCATCAGAAATGAAACCAAAAGAAGTAACGGATTTTAAGATTAAAAAACATACCAAGATGTCAACTCTGCTCTGCAATAGTAGAAGGTAATTCAACAGTGGAATAATGTTGTAGCCACTGTCTACGATGTTAATTTCCTGTTTTAAGATACAAAGATTAACATCTTTGAACTACAACATTTTAAGAACAGATCCTCTTACGAAATAAGTTCCTCTTCTTCCTTAGAACTGCAACCGCGGGACGGGGAGGCCAATAAAAGATTATGGGAACGATATTACAATTGTGAAGACAACAAAAATCTTGGAGATGGATTCGAAAAACCTATTGATTAAGTTCTTTCAAAACTCGTTTTGACAAAGGACTCGTACAATTCCTTACCATGTGATATTGTCTCAATTTGCCCGAGAACTGTTTGTACAGAAAGAATTACTTTCAAACGTCAAAAATAAACAGAAATAGGGGAAAAGAAAGTTACAGTAAGGCAAGAGAGAACATTTTCATATGAAAAGAGAAACTAAAACCCACTGGTAATTAGTTGAAAGCGGGAGCGAAGACACGTAAATTTTACATCCCCGACACTCGAAACGGTCGCCATCTCTCACCAGAGCCATCAACGCCAAATCTCGCCATTTTATCGCCTGCATTTAGCATTTGCTTTTGCCAGTGGAATTATGCCAGCGTTTTATTTGCATTGTGGTTGTCCTCCCAATTGCGCCTTTCTGATGCTATTAGCCAGAAGGAAGCCCATGTTAGAAGCTGAGGAGCAGCAGATAAAAAGATGTCGTAGGAGTGTTAGGCGAAACGAAAGTCAAGAGGATGATCGTCACAAGCACTCCACATTATTTATACTTTTTAAGAGTAATGATGACTACGACTTCTTCCTTTACATACTTCTAATTAAATGAGAGTTAATATTTCAACGTCTTAATGTCCTACAGTTTGACATTTTCATTTATTTGCATTATCTACTGAAATGGTGAAATAAAAAGATTTATCAAGATGACAATTCTAGCTTTCAAAATAACAAATATCTTAAATTTATAGTAAGAAATATTAAAAAGATTATAAATAACAATAACCATTTCTGAGATTCGTCAAATGAAAAATGTGTTAAAGCAAAACTACTTTGTTAATTACGGATTTCAACAAAGTGTAGAAACACTTGAGTAATCGGAATTTATTTATTTATTTACTTAGTAATAAATTTATACTAATAGCTTTTACAGTTTGTTTGGTAATTTATTCTAAATATCAATTAAATCAAAAGAAGTATCTAATCCTAATTTAATATTACTAACTTCCTTTCTCATTAGATGGTCTTTGTATTTTGTTGGAGGCTAATTAGTAAAAATAAAATTGTCCAATTTCTTTCAATTTTTCATAAAATTTCGTGGGAAGGGACGATGTATACGAAACTATCAACTAAATCTTTCCAAAGTCTTAACAAACTCCCCTCCTCCACTGTATCAGGATCTTTCTAAGGAAACCTCAACAATTTCACTCAAATCTTTAAAAAAATCTTCGTTCTTAAGAAAGCAATCCGTTAATCTTTTATTCGAATAACTAGAAAATAACAAAGAAAATCATTTAATTCTAAAATCAAGTATTGAATTCTGTCAATAGTTCAAAAACTTACTTGCTTTTAAAACTTGTGTTCAACTTTAAATTAATGATAGTTAACTTTCATTTGATTTTCATGTTTTGACTGGTCTTCCTTCGTCTGTCAGACAAGGAAAAATAGAGTCACAATTTCTAATCTATTACTTTCGGTTTTAAAAGATGGTTTCATTTACAATCATCCAATCAATCAAATATATTTAAAGTCCGCACGCTCAAAGATGAACCTCCCAGAATGCAACGCAGATTATAGATTGATCTTTCCTGGCTTTTAGTTAACATTCAAATGGAAGAGAAAATGGCGGTCGCCCAACAACGATGTGAAAAAGGATGCGTTGAAGGTCACTGCAGAATATACTACTAAAATTAGAATGTTAATATTGCGAATGACGTAACAATCAAAATCGTCAGGCGAACTCTTTGGAGCCAAACGAGGCCTTTTTCTCCCTGGCGTTCGTAGCAATGGCGACTGTAAAATTCTCTTCACCGTTGACAAACTCACTCCAGTACATTCTGCAGTGACGTTCAACGCATCCTTTTTATTTTTCAAATCGCTGTTGGGCGATACATCTTCTAGAAATCGACGAGCAACGTTAAGAATAATTTCCCTAGCTTGACTGTTGATAACTCTTCCTCGTCGAAATGTTGACTGTGAACCCGCGACCGCCATTTTCTCTTCCATTTGAATATAACGAAAAGCCAGGAAAGATCAATCTATAAACTGCGTTGCATTCAGGGAGGTTCATCTTTGAGCGCACGGATAATAATTGGCTAAGTTCGTCAGTCTGTAACTCGATATAATTAAGCTATTAAGATAGATCCAAGCGTTCTGAATGGTAGCATTGAATCAAAAGTACTCAAATTGGATGAAATATTAGTTCATTTTGTCATTCCATATTGTTTCCATGAAATTTTATCCTTGGGAACCGACCTAGACAACTGAAATTCTAACAAAACATACGTTCAAAACCAAATAATTTTGTTACCACTGTATCCATTTTAATGAAATTTGGCATACTTACTGAGTTTTTTACGCTGATTTCGAAACTCAAAACCATTTTTTGCCGTAGAAGTTTCGTTAACAAGTTAGCGCAGTATTTACAAAGGTGAGTTTTAAATGCCTTTCGGCGTTATGGGTCAAAAATAATAATTATTCCATTCTTCTTTTAGTAAAATTTATTTATAAAGAAAAACTTTAGATATGGTTGGTATTTATTTACGAGAGCCTGTTTTTAGTCAAGGACAGTTATATGTTGCTATTTCTCGAGCACATCGTGCTCATCAAAATTCTTGACCGAATACATCAAAGACATCTGATAGAAGGATCTGATGCTGTTTTTACAAAGTTTATAAGGAGATATTTACTTTGTAGTTGATAGTTGATAATAAAATGGTTTTTTAGATTTATTATGCCTGCTTTGCTGCTAGTTTTCAAGTAATATAAGAAGTATTAACGCAATTAATATCAAAATTCGTAGGAAACGAAATTTTATTTTGAAGTTTTGTAGTTTAAATTTCAAAGTTTGAAACCACAACTGTGAAAATGTAAGATTCCATTTTTTTGAGGGTTAATGGATGGATAATTTAGATTCCACTATTGAACGTCTGGTAAAAAGAGATCGACGAATAAAAGCTTTAATTATTTAGTTTTTACTCTTAGATTGTGTTAATTGAGAATTGCAAAACTATAAAATTGATTTTACAATTAGCAGTATCAATGGTCTTCATCTGTAGATGGAAATGAACATCTTTAAAATTGTGCACAAAGTTTCTTTTAACTCCAAAAAAGAACAGTGTTCTAGTCTGAAAGAAAGACGGTAAAGGGCCATCAAAAAGAGGCGAGAAATGAACTAGTTTCCAATGTCAACAGAACAACAGGAAAGAAATGTATCTGTGGGGATGAGAGGAATTTTGTTGGATGTGTGTCTCCGAAGTGGAACCTTCTTGTTTTCCTTGCAAACAAAGTTGTCGAGTTCCTTTAGCGGGTGCAGGGTTACTGAACAAATACTGTAAAGTAGTGAGCACACAGAATTCTAACGACAGCAACAGACATCGATCACAAACACAAACACACCGAGAATTTCCATTTGCACACCGGTCACCACGAGTAGATTTTTAGGGCATTTCAGCATAAAAATACATAATTCACAAGAACTTACGGTTTGCAATTTACAAGAGTTGTATTTGAAACATTGCAATATCAATAGTTCCTAGAAAATGGAAACAGCTTTTCTCTTTCCCACAATGCACAGCGCTGCTAGAAACAAACGAAAAAGAAGAAGTATAACATTAGGAGTCACCATGTGAAAATGGTTCCATTTGAAGACGGACAAATAGTGTTAAGACGCAGAGATTAAAAATAAACATTACAAAGCTAAATAAAAGCGCAAACAACTTAAATTAAAATAAGCAGTTAGAATAGATATAAAATTAAATGAGATAAAATTAAAGAACGAAAGTTAAAATTCACTTTTAAGTGTTATCGAGTTCTTATTACAGATTCATAATAGAAAGGATAAGTTAACATGTTTACAAAAAATTAAATGAAATAGATCATAATTTTTATTTCATAAGGTTATATTAACTCTTCAGTTGTGATAATGAAAAGTTTTTACATTTTGAAAGCAACGCTGTAAACATTAATAGAAAAAAGAGTGAATTAGAACAACACCAATGAAGTAAGGAAAAGGGGTTGTTTTTCTGATGGAATACTAAGACCCTGGAAGACATCAAAAGCGGAAATATATATATTCATTCAAATATATCTTAGAATTTGATAATAAAGCTAATAGAAGTATGTAAAGAAAGAAATGTTTTAGAAAACAATAAAATAAACATATAGACAGAAAGAAGAAAGAGTACAGTAAGGAATAGAAGAAGAATAGGAAGACTAAAAAAGGAGATGGACAAGATAAAAAAAATATTAAAAGAGTTGACTGAAACAAACACGCGGTTTTCCTAAGACAAAATAAATAAGGATAGAGCAACCAGTACTAATTGGAAAAACAACCGACTGACGTCGTTAGAATCAAGGGAGGCGCGAAAGATTTCGGATTCAGAATGATGAATTGTTGATTAGTTAAAACATCTTTATATTTGGTGGAACAATAAAACAATCGCGATAGAATTCGTTATCCGTTAGCTTACATTGGTAATGTTGGAACAGATAACATGAAATAAACATTTCTTCAAATTAATCTTTGATGTTTCCAAATTAATTACCAAAATACGACTAAACATTCTGCATCAATTTTTGGTGAAGTAGGATTAAATTAGGAGCTTTAACCATTGATTTATTAAAAATAATATTAGTTATTAATAATAACTGTTAATAAAAATACATAAATAAATAATTTTCAAAGAAAAAGAAAAGTCTTTCCGCAACCAGATTATCTTTAAATTATTGTATTTAAGGGGGGGGGGGGCGTTAAAAGCAGGGTCTTAGAGAGGTCAGATTAAAAGTACGTTTCTCCAACATTTCTAGATTTAGTTTTTGGCTTTTAAGAGTTCTTTCACCGTCTTTATACACAGTTGTAATTGAACTTCATCTATTACATAGAACAGATACAATTTATTTAATAAAAGTAAAGGAGTTTATTGAATATATTTCTTCTAAGATTTCTTTGTAAAGCTTCTTAATTTAGGAATATTCACCAGAGATCCCCTTTTGTCACAGAAAGCCATTCTCTAAGACCTTGGAATCTTGAATCTGGTCAAATTTATGAAGTAGTGCTTTTAAAAATTGAAAAAAAAATAAAAAAATTAATAACTTTCCGACTGGTAATCTTCATCAAATCCAAGAGGAGGAGGATTTGTTGTTGGTTTTTTTTCACGATTATAGAATTAAATGGATTGTTATTTCACACAAAATTACGATAAAACATGTACAAGCTCTATTATTAATAACTTCAGTCAGATACAACAAAATATTAGTCCGTACATCAAAAGTATTTCTTGAGAAGAAATTTTCTTATATCAAATAAATTTTCCAAATTGATTTCCTAGTATAATTCGAAAATGGAATTAAAAGAAAAATTAAATTAAAAAAAACAAAGGTTTTAATATTTATTTATAAAATTACCATAAGAATTCTCATTTGAAATATTTTATATACTTTTCAGATACAGACTAAATGTTTCACATTATTTTTAAAACTGTATTTCAGCCGCGGTGACGATATTCAAAAACTTCATAATCCCCTTACAAAGGAAGTCATTGTGTTTGATTGACAGACAGATGCTATTCACTCCTATAAAATAATCTATCAACGGAGCAAAAACCTATAAAGTTTGTTACAGTTCCATTCAAATAAGTCAAAGGAACATCAATCAATCGGGTGTCAGGTCTTAAGTAGTTAGTCAGGAAACAGTCAGTTTTGATTTGAAAGGGAAGGTTGACTAAATTAAACAAATACCTACAGGATCCAAAGACGATAACGATTGGTAACAAAGAAAAAAAACAAAAACATATATATATATATATATATATATATATATATATATATATATATATATGTTGGAAATTTTGAAGTTTAAAAGGTTTAAAATCAAAATTATAAATTATAGAAACATGCTTTGAAATAGTTATTACTTAAAAGTAAAATTTAGATATTGATTCAAGACTTAAAAGTGACGTCGATAATGAATTGAAACCGGAACTGAAGTGCCGCAGTTACGGAAGTTCAAGTCACTAAGGCAACAAGAGAACAAGAGAGTAGTATTAACAATAATGGCGTCCTGTTCTGATGTCAGGATTAGCAGCTGTGCTATAGACATCGATAAATAAAATCAAATAACTGAAGCAACAAGTTATTTGTGTGTGATTAAGTTAAAGAGTAATTTAAGAAAAGTTTAAATCAGTTGTGAACTAATTTTGTAGACTTTTAAATGAATCCTAAACAATTATAGCCCATCGATCGATTAGGGTTAGTGACTGGAATCGATCAAAGCATAAGTAAGGTAAAATGATCCGGAAGCCACACAGCTATAGATCGGAACCTTGGAGTGACCTGACCTTTCAACGCAGATGTTATTTATCAAGGTATTGGATAAATAATCAGCGACATTGAATTTGTAAGTACGTTCCAATTAGTCTTTGACACAGACACGATAGGGAATTGTACACAAACAAGATTGAAAGAATTCAACCAAAGATATTTAGAGGATTCATGATACAGCTACGTAACCTTAGAACAACAATGAAGAAACTGTACTTTAACTTTGAGTCACAAAATTAATATTGGAGTTAGAAACGTTAGACAACTTCAAGATGTTGAATGCATTTAGCAAGCATAGATTTTAAAGATTAATGGATAAAATATATTGGAAGAACTTTTAGGAAAAATATATTTATGAACATTAAGAATTTAATAACATAAGGTGAAATACTGAAGTAGAAATTGTAGTGCTTTAAGGATTAGAAGTTAATCAACAAGAACAATCACATAGTGACAAGTAGTTGTGTTTAACGGATTGTGATTATTGAGAACACTACATCATACAAGTGTGAAATAAAATTTGATTCTAGGAACTAAGAATACGTGCTTAGCTAGATTTATGTTTGGAGTGAAACAAAGATATACACTTGTTGAAAGATCACCTTAGGAAAATCATAAGTGAATTATCAAAGAAGATAGAGCTATAAAGAACTGAACTTTATTAGAATTTTAATCAGTGACATGATTAGTTTCATTGCATAGTGTAAACGAGAAATTTAAGTTATAAATATTCTTGTTTAATCAAATATGTTTTTCTATTCATTTCTTAACTTCTCTCAGCCATAAGTTAAACCTTTTGCTACTACTCAAGCATACTATAATAATAAATATTTTTTCAAAAGGATTTCAATATATATATATATATATATATATATATATATATTTGCATGCTGTGAGTTTTTCCTGCTAAATCTCAATGCAAAACAAAATTACCGAAATCCTACGATTAGGACTAACAAGTACCAATTGCTCTGTCTATGGTAATAACTGAGCCTTATCACCTTCCTTTCAATCAAAAGTAAAAGGGTGCTGATACTAGTATGCTTTCGAAATGTAGATTTTAGGATAAAAATTCAAAGGAATCAAAAGACATTTCTTTAATTTAGACTATATTACTCAATTGAACTTAAAAATTTATCTTCACTTTTAAGTATTTAAATTTGTTTCAGAATCGATTCAAAAATTCATTTTCTTTATAAAGTATGATGAGAATTTCCAAATAATACCAAATCAATTGAGTTCCCTATTTAAGATTCTTTCAAATAAAAATGAAACTCAGATACGCAATAGTGCAATTGGACATTGCACGAACTGGTTTCTTGTCCATTTCACGGAATGGAATGGAATTGGGTAGTGCTTAGAGCTCATGAAGTGGTTAGTTGCTACATGAAGGATAATACCGGAATTAAAATGTGTTTGAAAGTTTAATATCAGCAGTAAAATATTGGTGTAGTGAGTTTTACTCATTATAGTAATTTATACTATTCAAATTATCACAAGTCCTCTGTAGCAGCGGTAACTATATATTCCAACTACAATCTATGGACAATTTATGTTATGTTCATTTGTTATTGAGAGTTAGTTAATATTAGGAATATATAATATCCATCTATTCTAAAATGACTTAATGTTTCTTTTAATACTAATTTTAATCTATTAATTAAATTAAAAGTATTGACTCCGCATCTTCAAATGTGTAGTTCATGAAATGGCCAGTTTCACGAATTGGGTTTAATACATATAAAGTTAGGGTATTTTTATTTTTCAAAGATGGGGGATGAAAACCTAAGTAATCATATTTACGTTTTAAACAGGAATAAAATAGAATCGTAAGTAGTTTAAGAAAATCTAAGATGTCACTAGTAAACATCTGGTCTCAACCTTTAGTGTGTTTACATAGCCTGCTCAATTGAAAGTGGACATCTGTGGTATGGAGCAGACGCTTTATTTACAGCGTGTCTTATAGCGCGTATTGTGGCCCTTCTACCCTAAGCACAGCATCCACACGCCGTGGCATGCTCTCCACCAGTTTCTGATGGCAAACAACCGGTATTTTTGCTCACTCCTCCTTCAAAGCCTGCACAAGTTGGATGCGTGCTTGCGATCGCATCGGACGCGTACGAATCAGGTGCTCCAATGCATCCCAGTTGTTCAATACGGTTGAGGTCCGGACTCTGGGCGGGCCACTGAAGTTCCTGAACATTATTCTCCAAAAACCAGGCATTGACAACAGGGACCTTATGGCACGGCACATTGTCGTGCTGGAACACAAATGGCCCTTCACCGAACTGCGACCACAACATAGGAAGCATGGAATTGTCTAGAACGCAGTGGCGGATTTAGCACTTGAGAGGCCCTAGGCGCAATTCAATTTTGAGGCCCCCTCTAAATATTTTCATTACCCGGGGCGGGAGTTCCATTATTCCACAACCCAAAAAAAAAAAAAA
>JAFIDM010000002.1:75600554-75616993 GCA_023159025.1 Thereuonema tuberculata | reverse complement strand
CTTGCTTTTACAACCAAAAGAAAAAGGAAATCTTGCTTTTACAACCAAAAAAAAGGAAATCTTGCTTTTACAACCAAAAAAAAAAAAAGAGCTAAATTTTGAGGCCCCTTGATTTATGAGGCCCGTGGCGCGCGCCTCCTGCGCCTATGCGGAAATCCGCCACTGCTAGAACGTCCACATGCTCTTCAATCGGTCCCTCGACCAGGACCGTCGCTCTTTACACCAGGCGAAATGACGCTGGGCGTTTACAGGGGTGATGTTAGGCTTGTGGGCAGCAGCCCGACCGATGTACCCTAAGGCATAGAACTCCCGACGAATCGTCATGGTACTGACAGTCGTTAACGTTTCCTACTGGAAGTCCTGCCGCCGTTGTTCCTGGAATAGCCCTGTTCTGCCGTACCAACCCCTTCAGGGCCGTCCGGTCAGCATGCGGGCTCGGCCACCTCCATGACGTCGTGTTTCCACTTCGTGATAATAGCACCCACGGTCGACTTTGACAGGTTCAGTGTCGCTCCTATGGCTCGCACACTCTGGCCTCTAATGTGGCAGCCTCTGACTACCCCCAAGTTGAAAATCGCTCAGCTGCTTTGATATTGCATTTTTTCTAATCTCAGCACGTGTTTAGACAACAAAAGACTCCAACTACACATGATCGTGTTTTATAACGAATATACTCACATTATTGCTCAATTTTGGATTGTTCCCCTACGGCAGCTTTCCACTTTCAATTGCGCAGTCAGTCAGTATTTAGACGCTTTTTCTTTATTTTAAATGCGCATAAACAATTAATTGAAGTTGGCGGAGGCCAGCACATGAATTTTCTCTTTTTTAATTTTAATTTGTATTTTTGGTTTTGGGTTTAGATTTATGGAGGTAGCATATTTCTTCCTATTACTACTTCTATTAATCTCTGTATTGAGACCCTGCTGTTTACTCTTAACTGATGATCGCCAATTAAGCTATGAAATATCTGTTTTAAGATGTTACTAGTAAACACCTGGTCTCAACCGTCAGTGTGTTTAAGAAAATCTGTTCAGCTGTTTTATCGTGAGATGGACATTGGGGCGAAGGAACCAAAAATAATCAAGCTGATGTTTTCAGTTGAGCCATAAAATAACCAAAGTACCACATTATAGGAAATGCGCATCCGATTCCTTTTGGACAATGGACTCCTCTTTGACCATCGAAAACAAACAATTGCGATCATTAACTAAAGAAGGGAAGTAAAAACATTTTTCAAATAGAAACTAATTATTAAATTTCAATATTCATTGTTAATTCTGTTACACCGAATAATTCAATTTGGTTGTTGAAAAATAACCGTATTTCTTTATAGTGCAATGAATGCATAACTTTCCTTACAATTGTATAAATCGAACGTGGGGACTCACTGGGAACTTTGGCTGAATGTTTCTGGTCTGTGGAGAGAAACAGAAGAAGAAAGGGTCTGATTAAAGATTGTTTCATTTCACTGAAATCATCAAACTTATTTCTAAAAATACTCTGACATCAGGAGAGAGATGGAGTGTAATTCGATTTGGATTTGCTCGTATGTGACAAATTACCACGAACAAAAACCAACTGTTTTCCTCCATCAAAATCAATATTTCTTAAAGAACAGAAGAAAGAAAGAAATTTAGACAAATTATTCAATCATTGTTCGTTAACGAGGAATTCAAGGGAATTTTTTTCAACTTCGCTAATTAAATACTTTTCTCTCATTTAAACCTTCCTTTTTCATATGGAATATATAATAAAAAGCAATTCACAATTGTTCTAAATAATTTACAGAGTATACATCTTAAACACAGTCTATTTTTTTCTTTAACAAATACTATTATAAATATTTATAATTTGGAACTGAAAGACGATAAAAACTATTTATTACTAATGAGAACATCCTCCTTCCTCTTTAACCTTTCACGGTCCCAGAAAATGCAGTTCTTCAATAGAAACTTAGATTTAGCTTCAAATAAATTATTCCAAGGCTTCGAAAAGTATAAATTCCGAAAACGGAATTAACTAATAGTTTTAATATAAATACTTTACTAAAGGTTATCTGGCTTAAGGTCCTGACTCAACCAACTGCAGGCGACTACAAACATTTTCTTTCTTTTATATATTTCTTTGATGTATTTCTTTTTCCAATTCATCTAAAATTCTGAAAATTTAAAAATGAACTTGTGAAGCATCTGGGATTTCTATTTTCTTGTTTTTCATTTTTAAAATATTCTGCAATTAATTAAATTAAACAGTCAATTTTTTGGGTGTTTTCGAGGTATTACTCGGTATTTTCAACTCAAAAAAATTTGACAAAAACCTTAAATGATAAAAAAAATTGTAAAATAATGTTTTGTATTTAAAATATTTATTATTAGTGCAACAGTTAATTTTTTAAAAAATAAAAATAAAAATCACATTTTTTTAAATTGTGAGAGATTAAATTATTTTTAACATATAAATGGAGGACCAAACACACAATATCCAGTAAATAATATGTCAATAAATCATTCTACATTACATGTAGGTAAGACCTCGAAACATGTACTGTAGAATGATTTATTTACTTATTATTTATTGTGCGTTTGGTCCTCCATTTATTTCTTACCACACAGAATGAATATTAATTATTTTTAACATTATAACATTATTTAAGCAACTCGATTAGAATTCCACTACAACATTAGAACAGTTCAATATCACTTCATAATATCTCGAATTACAAATAACTATTTAATGAAACAATACTACAACAATAGAAAAAGGAACAAGAGAACAGAATTATCCCGAGAAAGGAAATCTTCGTTCAGTGAACACTGTCATAGAATTGGGCATTTTAATGTAGTCAAGAATAATTCAAAGTGATAAACCACAAATCATTATAACGAACTCTGGCGAACAACAGAGGCTTTTCATCAAATAGAAGGTAAATAGGTTTGGGTTTTTGGAATTAATACAGAACAAGTCAGTTATATAAAAATCACTGAATTCTATAAATGTTTTCATAAACAAAGAATTATGTTTGCTAAAAAAGTCTGATTTGAAGAAAAGGATATTGATAAACATTCTTAACAATAAAGTCAACCTTTTTCTTAAATAAAAAAACCCGCTTAATTATAGAGAATGTCGTTAATCAACCAATCCGCGTAAATTATTATATTAAGTTTTAAAACTAAATAAATTAATTAAATTAAAATTAAATGTTAGTTTATTAAATATTGAAAAAAAAAACTGAAATTAAAAATTTACAAAATTTTAACTGTCTGACTTTATCTTTAATTGACCTCAATTATCTTTACAACATTTCCTGTATTCTTTCAACAACAAACTGTACAAAGTTATACGACGTGCACAGTCCTTACAACTATTTTCTTATGATTATTTTATAATAAAAAACTTTACATTTAAAAGATTGTAAAAATAATTCTTTTTAAGTTATATTTATTCCTATTTAAAATCTCGATTACGAATGGATTCTTCTCACTCTTTCAATCCACTTCGGTCAACAGAGAATTTATGTACTGCTTAACTGTGGTCGCCTTCAGCATCTAAACCCTCATTTTTCACTGCTTGTATTCGACATACGCCATGCATCATGACAAGGCAATTTTAGCTAATGATTACCTAGATGGCGTTGCGAGCAGAATAAGGAGACGACAGCCATATTTTACCTTCAGCAGTTCGATAGCATCATCAAGAAAAATGCTTCCTTTTCAACAACTGATAGCGAAGCTCAATGTCCAATGGAATAAAGGGACGGCCATCTTTTGGAGACTGACTTCCTTGTGATTGGTTGTTTACTAAACGGTGGATCTCTGTTATTAGATGGGATCCTAGAAAATAATAAGCCTAACGAACAGAACGATGAAGAGTAACAGACAGATGGATACATCGCTATAAGGCAAAAACTTCTCGTAATCATTAAAAAATAAAATAAAAGATTTCCGATAGCAACAATGACACGATGTGAAATGCTCAAATGGTTTAATCAAAATATAATATGTTGCGCGATGTAAAAACAAACATTTTTAGATTTCATCTGTTCCAAAGGAATATCAATAGTTCCCCTTGATTTTATAGGGTTATTTTCAAATCGATCTTCAGTCACATTTTTATCGACTTTTCTTACAATAAATATACCATGTTTACATTGTTTGTGTAAATAGATAGGAGAGAAACTAAACAAATTCTGATTCAGCTTTAATATTAGAAAAATAAACAATTAATCTTCCAAAACATTCTCTGTTACTATGTTTACACCAAGTAAACAAGTTTAATTCTAATAGCAAAATTAAACATGAGTGAAATACAAATAACAAGAAAATTAATAATTTTACTATGATCTATATGTTTGCTTTGGAAACTAATCTTTTATAAGCTAAGTATCCTGCAAGCGGGGAGTAAATTTATTACCCTTCTTATTCTTAATTTGCTTTTTGATGTTTTGTTCACTCATTGTTTGTTTATTCGTCTTTAGTTTATGTTTCATTTGATTCCACTGAGCTACGAGTACTGGGCGAATCCCCTGATAACAGCTAGAAAACTAAAAATAATTCTCAGTACGAGAATTCTAAAAATAGCTCAGTAAATATTTAAATGTGTGCGCTTTTTATTCTTAATTTTTTTTGTTACGTTTAATTTTGTTTTAAAGTAAAACTTGCTCTAATTTGAAAATAAGCCAGTTCCATTACCTTAAGCAGAACTAGTAGCAACTTCTTAATCCTTTTAGGTAAAAACAAAATGGTTATTTTATAAAATTTTCAAGTGAAAGCAGCCAATCACAAATATTAAAAAGATTATATTAAAGAATTTAAAAGCTTTAGCTTAAGGCAGTGTAAAACTTGTAAAACTATACTTTTTTATTTAAGGTTCCTTCAGATTAAAATTGGTAATAGATATTTGTTATTAATTATTAGCAGATGAACCAATTAAATTGGAATAGGAAATTAATAACAATAAAAAAGTAAATCTACGGAAAGCAATAATGGACACAAGCAGCACTGAGGGACGATTTTCTATTTTATGTTTCAATATAAAAAAGTAATAAAATGTAGAACTATCATTTGTTCAAATCTAATTGTGTGTTCCTTTTCTGGTGGGTGTTTTCTTCTTGTGTTGAAAACCAATATTTCCACAATGACTGCTACTTATGCTTCTTCATTGAAACTATATATTTCGCTATTTAATGGTATTTGAACAATTCAAACCACTGATAAATAAACAGTGTATTTGCCGTGAACGGTAATTTGTATTCTTTCCATCAGGTTAAAAACAAAACAAGTCAATAACTGTTCCAACTATCGCTGGTGATTCAATAGAAGTCTTAAGATCTTTTGAGAACCACACGTGCGATACGATGTCAGATCGACCGTCGATTTTTAGTCCGGAAACTCGCCCATCATTCATCTTCCAACTTCCTGCTTTCTTGCCATTAATTTACTAATACCTCTCGGCGACCCGCCCACTTCCGGCGCGGAGGGATTCCCAATTGGAAATCTTTGCCCTTGCGGAGGTTTCTCGTCAAAGAGGCCTAGCAGGAAATGGAAGCGGAAAATGGAAGTTATACCATAAAAAAACCCTTCTTCGCATTTAAACAAATTACCTATAAAGACAGAGGAAAAAAAAAAACCGCTCTCTCTCGCCTCTATCATTCAATAATATTTGCAATCATTAATTACTAACCAATTTTGTAAGTAGTTCTTCACAGTAATCAAATTTCCTTCACTGAAAGCTTCTTTCATATTTGGCTGAATGTAAAATGTCATTTAGTTGTTCATCAATACTTTAAGTATCTTCGACTTGATAGTAGATTTTCCTAAGACTTATTTTAAAATAATTTATATTTAAAATAATTGATCTAAATAAAATAAATGCTATTGTTGTAAATTCTCAAACGCATATAATATATTTATATATTATTTAATTCAAAGTTGTATTGAAATATACAAATAACTCCATGTTAAGCTTCTTTATTTGAAAATAATTGTTTCCCTTCAATCTAAGGGACCTATTGAACAATTTATTTTGCTAATAGATTTCTAGGAAAATGAGGTTCATCAATCTCTCAATTCGTCTTCTTCTTAAAACCTGACTTATCTATTCTGGAGACGATTTCAATCTTTTCCAAATGGGTTTTTAGGTAAGAACAATTCCGATTGGTAATTATTACAATTTCCGGATATTATTTTTTAATTTAAACAGGGTTTTTTTTTTTTTTTTTTTTATGCGAATTTAATTCTTTTTTTCCAGTCATAAAGTTTTCCTTTTTATCGTCAAAACAAAATAGTTGCGCTTATATTCAAATCATAATTTCTATTGAAAGCAAACGAAGACGCATTTTCCTTTTTATTAAATTTTAACGTGCGTTACAAAGGAATAAAGAAAAGGTAGTTAAAAACGCACAACCAATAACAATCACTGACACCGGGAATCCAAAACAGCCTGTTTCTGGGTCATTATCAGTCATCAGTTGGATTCACCTAATGTCTATTAAAAAAATAAAAAAGTAAATCAGCTTTTTTTTTTTAAAACTGTCTAATTCGGATTAATGTTAATCATACGTAATGGATTAGCTAACAGGATTTGATATTCATTTTACGATTAAAATTAATCCGGATTAGACAGTTTAAGTAAAAAAAGCTGATTTACTTTGTGTTAACAATGAGATATTAATGGGATACAAATCCATTGTTTAAATTCCAAAGCCTTTCTATAGCAATTTTTGTCAATTTCTTCTTGTGCTAATTTTTCGATAACGATCCACTTTTCAACTATTCCAGTTCTCGAATAGGCAGACCAAGTTACAAGAAGATCCATCAAGAGATTCAGAAATTATCAAACGTTTGAGAAACACACACTGACTCATTTGACGATTGGCTGCTGTTTGATTGGGAAACAAATTAAAATATAATTCTGGTTTTCATACAATAATACCCTTTAATTCCGAAAAATCATAATGAAAAGCGAATCATTACAGCAAAAAACAAAAACAAATAATAAACTTTGAAATTTAGTCATTGTGTTGTTTGTTAATTGGCTAAATTAAAAAAAAAAAAATCCCTATTAGATGATGCAATAAAACGATGAAAAGGAAAAAAAAACAAGTAGAGGGAATATGATTAAACAGAATCCTTTATTTATTTCCTGTTATGCTTCTTCTGATCCTTTTTTTGCTTACTGATTAGACGTAGGAATCTTCTGGGTTGTCCGGGTGGCGACTGGTCTTGAAAGAAAATGTCCTTGTTGACGTTTCGTCCCCTAGATAGAAGAGACATTTTCAGATCTTTTCCACAGGCAGAGGTTACTTCTATCTCTTAGGACTCATTGTCTTACGCGTGATCGTAATCAGCTGTAGGTATCGAGTAGCTGTGTTCCCTGTAGAATAATAGGTGTCTTGATTATTTCGGTAGCTTTTCGAAGCAATATCTGTCTTCACGGGCTAACATGGTGGCTTCGTCCAACTTGATGTTAATATGGTTGCTACTGTGATTCTATCACTGCTGGTTTGTTTGGTCTATGCACTTCTTGCCATATGAGCAGTCAGGTACCAGAGCTTTGAGCGAAGTCTCGTATTTCGGGTTTCTGAGACATTTTTGTATCTTCCTAGTTTTAAACACAGTTCTTATATTGTTCTTCTTCAGGCAGGGGCTGATTCTGTCTGTTATTTCTTTGATGAATGGGATGCCAATCGTGGCTGTAGGTGCTGGATCTGTTTTTCTTTCTTTAGCTTGATCTTGGCTCTGGAATCGTTATTTTTGACTTTTTGAATCTTGAAACCCCGAAAGACAGCACTCGATGCGCCGATGCTCCACAGAATTCTCTGTTCTTGCGACAGTACAAGTAAACAAGCAACACCACCAAGTCAGAAATGGTAGAATAATTTTATCAAAGTAAGAAGTATATACGTAATTAAATACGAGAAGCCACATCTTAGCCCGTGAATAGGACAGATACTGCCCCGAGATAATAAGAGAAGCTGTAGAAATAATGAAAACACCTCAGAATTTCTGTAGGGAGACAGCCACCTTATACTGGTTGCCAACACTGACGAAATTATCCATAAGTCTCGATAGATCACCCATAACACAATGCGAATCGACAAAAGTTAAAGAGGATTCTAGTATATTATAAAGATACCCTCAGAAGCCTCCCTGGGCACATCAAGTCCCCAGAAGGGTATAAATAACTTCCTTTCGAGGAAAAGAAATCCTATTGAGAAGTTTTATCTGATATCTAGAAACGAAAAGTCAACAAAGAAATATTTCCTTTCGGCGTCAAAAAGATGTATTGAACAACGGTCATAGAAAAGCCCCATTTCAAAACATATCAATCTTTAAGTAATGTAAAATGATTCAACACAAATCGACAAGAGTTGAAAAGTGTTCTGTGATTTTATCCTCAGGAGCCTCCCACGACGCAGCAGTTGCAGAACCTCCTCCCGAGGAAAAGGAAGACAGTTGAGTAGATGTCTGTCATACCTAGAAACAAATATCAGCCAAGAAATTTTCCTTTAATTTTCGGTGCAGCCCGGACATCCAAGAAGTATTGAACAACGGATATCGAAAAACCAAAGTTTCAAGACATGTAGGACATATCCTTGTACATTCAGATATGCCAATTTTTAAATTGTTTAAAATGATTCAACTGCAATGTAATCGTAGCTTCCAAATATTTGGAAGATATTGACCATTCCAGTTACTACTAGCCTCTTTATCTCACGTTTATTTTGATATAAACATCTCAATCATGTGGTCATCATATAGTAATATATATATATATAACAAATTTTACTCTTTTAAAAAATAGTTACACAGTGTAAACGTTCACCCAAACAAACACAAAAAATCACGTTTAATCACTGGCATTTTCTTAGGCAAGACGGGCCTCAACCAGGTGCCTAAGTGTTGCTAAGGTATTGACGTAAAATGTTCGCAGTGCCAATGATGGCTGTCTTTTGTAATTCAGCTGTTGTTATTGCTGGTGCTCCAAGTCTGGTGTAATAGTCCATAAATTTAAGTGATAGTGTTCCTAGTGCACCAATGATGATTGGCAACACTGTAGTTGTTTTATTCCATATTCGTGTAATTTCAAGTGCCAGAGCCCTGTATTTGTTGATTTTTTCCAGCTCTTTTTCCTGGACTCTACAGTCCCCAGGGATGGCAATGTCAATTAGGGTCACATTTTGTTGTTCAATTAATGTAATATCGGGCGTATTAGCTGTTACATGCTGGTCTGAATACGAAAATTCCAGAGGATTTTAACTTGCCCGTTGTCCAAGACCTTTTCTATACTGTGATGCCAGGGTTTTTCTGATGTATGGAATCCAAATTTACGGCATAGTGCCCAATGTATTTTCTTGGCTACATCGTCATGTCGCTTTTTATATTCTGTGTTAGCAATTGTAGAGCACTCACAGATTATATGATTTACAGTTTCTTCTCGGTTGTTACACAGTCTGCAAAGGCTGTTAGTGCTTGTGCCTTGTATTTTGGCCTTCATAACATTGGTCTGAAGGGCCTGTTCCTGTGCAGCAAGGAGCAGACCCTCAGTCTCCTTTCTCAATGTACCATTTTTTAGCCAAGTCCAGATGATATTTTTGTCATGTTTATGTTCGATTTTTTTGAAGAAAGCCCCATGAAGGGGCTTGTTTTTCCAAGCTTCTAGTCGAGTATTGTACTGGTCTTTTTTGTACTCTATTTTGGATTTGGTGGCTATATATATATATAAATAAAGCGCATTTATATTTTGTGTAGTCACTGAATTTAATAATATACAAATTCCAAAAGTCCTATTATTTTAATTTAAATATTGTCCTAAATACTTTTCTATTTTATTTATTTATTTGGTTTGACTAGTTTCGATAAATCCACCAAACGGAAACGGAAACAAAGAAGAATAAAGTAATGTAAAGAAGAATAGGTCCAACCCAATAAACTTCCCATTTTTCGACTCTGATGAGAAACTTTCGTCTTTCAGAAGCCACTCAATTTGGATGTTGGTGTTGTAGTGGACAGATGAATTGACCGAAGGCATGTGCGCATTGTGACAAATATTTTAAAGATAAAGTAACAGAGCAAGAGGTGATTGTGGTTTATGTTCAATGAGTAATGCATTCTACTATGTGCTGTTTTCAGTCATGGGTTTCATCTCTTCACTATCATCACTCCCACTCATTACCAGATGGAGGTGCAACTCATCAACGTACGAACATAATTAGATAAGATTATTTCATTTATTTCAATAACTTCTATTTTTTGTCAGAATTTCTGTAATATGCATATTATATAAATTAATTGTACTTATTATATAGATATTAAGTGTTTGTTTGGGAATATTATTTAAATCTTACCTAATGAGAGAAAAGAATGTACTTTTAAGTTATTCCCATTTTTAAGGTTCCAGATAGCAATCACACAACTTGAAAGACTGTGGTTGGTTGGTATCTTTATTGTTCTGACTTGCCTGTGACCCAAGAAGTGTTGAAAGAGTCAGATAAAGGAATGGTCCAATGGCCTCGTCTGCATTTCAGTTTCTCCAAAAGGATAAAACAGTTAACGATTGTAGCTATTCACGAGAACGGAAATTATGTTGTGATCTTAAGCCTAAGTAAGCTATTTACGTGAACCCAGCGTGAAGGGGTTGGGTCTGACTGATAAACCACGTGATGACTGATAGCCTCCCTCGTTGCAACTTTAATAAAAGAGTCGGCCAAGATAAAGGACAGGAGGAACAGAATTCAAAGCAAATTGCTTGCGGGTGGAATTCCATAATGAATGCAGTCAAGTCACCATTTTAAAAGAATCCCAAATAGAATTTCTCTTTTTTTTATTTCATCTTATTTGTGTTCATAAATGACAAATAAATCTAAATTTAAAAGATTAGATTTGAATGTCAAAATTTCCTTCAGCATTTTAAGAACTTAAGCTATTGTGTGCAAAAATATAAATATTTGGCAGGAATCCTTTTCCTTGTGTACATGAGTCCCACAAAAGGAAAAACAATATGTTACAATTTCTCAGATTCAAATATAGCTCTTAATTACTTATTGTTCTGTAATCTCTTTTAATTATCGTCCCAATATTGTGTAATCGCATGTGTGTGAGATCACAAATCAAAACAAAAATACAGTTGTAAGAACTATTAAATTACACTACCAAACTCAATAACCCAACTAGTAACTTAAATTCTCAAAAATTCAAAAACCGTTTTTTAATTATTTACTGGAAACCAACAAATAAACTTGTTAGTATTTTTTTTATTCAAAAACTATTAATGTTTTGAACTGCCTTTGCTGATTGATGCCCTTAAGAATAATAGGTTGGACTCTTTTTACAAATTACATTATAATTTCGGAAAATTTATAATCTCCCTGGGTTTTTTTTTTTTTTTTAATGTTTTTTAAGTTTACCTTATAGCAACCGGAAAGCAGAGATAAGTCTAAAACTACATTTTTCGTTTGCTTAGGTGGTCTTTTTTTCTACAATGGCCGAGAAAATTAGGGATAAACAAAACAAACCCTACCGGGCCGTAGGTATGTCTTAATACAATGTACCAATTTCACTATTAGTTTAATGGGTTTTCTTCAGCTAATTTGGCTCATTTTTCAGAACTCTATTGAATGGTTAATTTTGACTCGATATTTGGGAATTGCCTTTCTTTCACTCCAGAAGCCTTGACAATATAATACCAGTAAGTTACTGTGCAGAGCTTTATCTATTCTATAAGAGGGTAGCAAACACAGAATGAATGTAATACTACATAATTCCCTACGACATAAAAGGAATGTCCATGAGAAGAACTTTGTGGTTTCAACTTGCGACATTTCATCAATCTTTTAGGATAAATATACTTGAAAAACATTTAAAAAGATATGAGATAATCTGTACAAAGATGATGTAGGGGAGAAATGCAATAAATCACCATAGCTAAGGAATATAGGTCCGAGTTAGTTAAGGATCGCACTTTAGCCAATGAAAAAAATACATTCTAGCCATGAAGGAAATTTAAACTTATTTAAAATCATATGACATGGTTATTACATTAAAACATTGTTGAATTATACCAAAATATCACCAAACTGCAAAAGAAAATAAAGTGAAAAATCATTTGTCTTTTAAGTATTTGAGAAGACTTTCCGCACTCTAGCAAATCCCTGAAAATTTTAAAGCAAAATATTGAAAATGATATTGATTATCTAAGTAAGTAGATGGCTTCAGCTTATTACTAACAGGTAACGGGAGTTTCTTAAGTTAAATGGAAAAAAAAAGAGCTCTAGTTCTTTCTCTAATGAAAGACTAGGCTTGTTTAAAAAGATAGAAAAAGAACTTAGATTATGGTTGGTTCTTAAGAAATTCTGTTAAGACAACGAACCTTTAATTTCTAATTTGTAAGGATCAATTTAATTTGTGATCACAGCAGTAGTCTACATCTTTTTTACCTATGTACTGTTGTTGTCTGTCAATTGGTGTCGAACGCACATGCTTGGAATTCCACACCACAACCGCTAGAGAGAGAGAGTGCTCCACTTGTCACCCACCTTCCTTCCTTCACGAAAGGGGGCGGCACCAGTCGAGTGGAAGAGAAGAATTCCTTTCCATGCGACGAACGAAAGGAAATCCACCGACCCGAAATTATCCGTTTACACCAAATAGGGCGAAGGAAGAGAGATGGGCATTACTTCTTCTCCTTTAACCCTCACCTTCTTAGAATGTCTTTCAAAAATCAAAGGGAAACTTTAAGATTCCAATCAAAAAAACCAAGTTATTATTAGGTTTTCTTCGGTGATAATCTGACAAATATAAGATGCAGTGCTATTTATTCCATAACTATTCGAAGAAGATATTACTTACAATCTTCTCTATTGGTTTTCGCCATTTATGTCCTGGGAAGATTAAACGGACACCACATCAAAATATACTCGTAGTAATATTTCATTATTACATTTTTATATTCTAGTAAATATTTGGAACTTTGACTTTTGGATTTCATGGATATTAGAAGTAATATTCGGCGATTAAAAAGAATAATAACAATAGTGAAGATCTTCACACAATGATAATACAGTGAAACTTGGATAATTCGAAGCTGAAGGGACCAGAGAAAAAGTTCGAATTATCCAAAAATTCGAATTACATATATTCTCTCAAACAGAAGAGATAAATAAAAAAGATTAACTCCACGATCGAAGATTTAACACATAAACTTTATCTAAGAATACTGCTTCATTTTTTTTTTTCATTAAATAAATGTTTTTTACTAGCTTAATTATTCATCGCTTTCAAAAAAAAGGCAGATATTTTTAATTGCTTCATTGAATGCAATCTTTGTGACCTAGCATATGATTCCAACCTCTGGGTTGCCAGGTCCCCTCGTTCTTTTTCTATTTTTTCCATTGCCATTTTTGCTAACATGTTGGATGGAATTCCAAATTCCTTGGCGATTTCCGATTTCTTTTTAGGCCTTTTTCCACTTCCTTAATCACCGCTACCTTTTCAGCTAATGTTAATGACTTATAAGGAGCTTTAGCTTTTGACAATGCCGTAGTAACAGCATTTAAACAATACTTAAAGCACGAGCACAAAAACTAAAAATATATATAACCGCATTAAATCGCTCACAGGAAGCGCACATGAATCTAAGACCGAAGGGGTGTGGGAGGGGGAGGGTAACAACAGAGGGTGGACAGAAAAATCCTCGAAAATCCCCACATAGTGACATTCCAACCCTCGCTTTTGTTTTCGTTAGAAAGACCGTTAAAATAAATAATGTATCTTAGCTGAGAAAAGTCTTAAAAACAATTTTTACCGTAATATTTTAAGGACAATCATACGAAAAATTCGAATTATCCAAAATAAAAATCGTATCCACGATTTTTTAACATTATTTTAATACAGAATTCTAGGGACCGAGCAAAAAATTCGAATTATCCAGAATTTCGAATTAAACAAGTTTGAATTATCCAAGTTTCACTGTAACTCCAATTCAAAGCAAACTTTAGCTTCCAAATCAATCTTTTGGACTACAATTAGACAAATACGCCTTTGCATTGATACTAGGAATTAAGTAAAAAAAAATAGAAGCCATCATCGTTACTCAATTGAGAACCCTCTTCCTTTTCTTCATTTTCAAGACTCTTCCTTCAGTTAATTAATCATCAAACGCAGACAACTTATCCCAGAGAACTTTTACTACAAAATTTAATTAGCAAAATTCTAATTTCAAAAGAAAATTAATTTCATGAAACTTAAGCCACAACTTAAAGATGACCTTTCAACTTGAAATACAGGATGAATTAAAACCCATTCCAGATGTAGAGATAATTTAATAAAACTTTATGATCTAATAAATATCAAAATAAATGTAGCTCATATTATTTTACTTTCGCTTTTTGAAAATATGTTTCAATTTCAAAAAAGGAATTGTGATGTGAATAAATACACATGTGAAGTATTTACAAACTTAGATTAAGAACATTTTTTTTAATGTCCTGATGTCATTAATCGACAATTTGAATGTCCTACACAATCGACAATGATTTTACAAACAGTATCTCGAATTCTCTTCTTCGCCAATATATATTAAAAATTACCATCTAAACAAATCATTCATGAACGATCTCACAACAGCCAATCAGAAGCATAACTTACAATGTACGCACTAAAATCCATGTCCTTCCGTTATTCGAGTTGTCTACAACTTTTATCACATTTCAAATATTACTGTGGGTAAAAATCTGAAACTTTGTAAAGCAGAAGTTAAATCAGTTACAGTTTTAATTTTTAAAATGTATTTTAATAATAAATGTTTAAAAAAAATAACAGATCCCGAGATTGGACAAAAACAAATATTAGTTTCTTTGTTTTGTTTTGTTTTTTTCTTATTTTAGAAAAACTACATAAAAATTTGGCAACTGAACATTTTGAGAAGTTCAGGATGTCCAGTTTCGTTACTGATTTTAAATTTTTTTCAGGATTTAAGGTGCATCGGTAGAAGAAATGTATAAAAGGTTTGCAGTTGCCTGAATTTCTTTGAGTCAGGGACCTTAAAACTATTATTGTTAATAATAATAATTAAACTATTATTATTAAAAATCGAAACAACAATGTTTGGAAAAGAAAAAGGCTTGAAAAAGCGAAACGATATGGTTTCGCGAAATATCGCCGGAATATAGAAGGAAGAAGGTTAAAATGGTGTAGTATTATATTAAACAATGTTTCACATTTATTACGCATACTTTCAGATTCTTTTCTACATTAACATCGGCATCTTATAAATTATAGAATTTCGAGCCTACAAAACAGCAGGTTTAGCTGAACCTTACAAGAAAATCCGTTAGTTTTATTTATTGAAATAAATCAAAAGCAGATATCTCTGGAATTCGCATCATATATTCAATCACAGAAACTGCTCAGCGAATATCTGTCTAATTCTAAGGTTAGCAATAACATTTTGAAGGTCTTCAGTCTAGCTGAGAGGGAACACAGTCAAGCAAACATAGATTTCAAGATTGAACTAAGAACAGAAGTAAGCAACAGAAGTGAACTGTATTTTTTTAAAACTATATTGGAATGGCAATTTTGGGGTTCTGGATTTCCTTGCCTTTGGATTTAGAACCAAAGCCTATTGCTAAAATCACAGCTTTTTATGGCAAAAGTTTTTAAACTCTTTTCATCAGAAATAGAGAGGAATAAGGAAAAATGCTTTTAATTAAACTTAAAACTATAATTACAATTATAGTTATAATTTTTTTGTTCTTTTTCTTTATCCGGAGCGTTACAAGCGTTTTGAAACAAATTTTCTATTCTATTTTTGTACTATCTAACTAAAAAAAATCAGAAATAAATATTTAGCCATCACATCCTTAACTGTTGATATTAAGTAAAAAAATAAATTATTTCACTTTCGTACAAATTCATCTTTAATTTTCACTGAAACCTGTAAATATGTTTTCTCCCTAAGATTCACTTTATCTAAGTTACAATGTGATTTACGAGAGGGAAAAAAAAATAGGAGAAACCCGAGATATTGTGTAGATAGTGGAAGATCATTCTGTGATGATCTTTCATTTCATTTTATTAGCTTTTAAAATTGATCGGACTTTAACCATAATTTACTTTAATATGTCAAAAGGTACACAAATATTAAAAGGATTAACTAATTATACATTGTTTCAACTTTCTTATAGCATTTATGGATGCAAATATAAAACTATTGACTTCTTCACACGAAACTTATTTGTTTGTTTTACATCTGTAAACTTCTGATAAATCAAAACATAGTAACAAAATGAAGGAAAAATGTTTGAGGATGATTCTAAATTTTGCTTAATTTACTTTTAATAAGTTTTAAATCAAATCGGACAGATAATAATTGGTTAAAATTGATATCTGTTGGATTGCTTATCCTAAAAGGCTATATTCATTTAATAAAATATCAAATAT
>JAFIDM010000002.1:75578573-75595554 GCA_023159025.1 Thereuonema tuberculata | reverse complement strand
TGTGGTACTCAACACTACACGCATAGTTAGGAAATTTATGGACACAACCACACATCCCTAATCTTTCTCGCACACGTCTTTACACTTGGCAGTATGTGCTTTGGTCCTTGACCCGCCATATTGTTTTTGCTGGGGAAACCCAAGGTTTGAAACATATAATAATAATAATAATAATACAAAACGATTTTAATCGTTAATAAAATGGAAATCCCATATCAGTCTTAATTTATAATATTTGCAGATACAATTGTTTGAATGATGTTTTAATGAGATGTTTGTTGGCGAATGGAATCCCTCCAAAAAAACCCAATCCATTCAGTTTTAAATACAACGTTTCAAATAAAACAATCAATTTTGACATTAAGAGGATTTAATAGTAATGTTGCTATTTTTTCTACTTAAAAACAAACAAAAGAAAAGCAATTGGCTAAGAAATAATAGCAGGACAGTTGTAGTAAAAAGAAAAGCAATGGGTGATTCTTTTAATGAAGCCTTTCTTGTTTCTTGATGTTCAGTGACATTTTAACTTCGGTGGATATTTTTCAGCGAACTGTGAAATAAGGTGAAAAACTCAAAAACAAAAACCACAACAAATCTAATTTAAAAATCACAACAAAATCTCATTATAAAAGATCACTTCATAGATGTTAAAAAAAAAAATCATCAACGATTGTTAGCCGAGAAGAAAAAAAATCTTGGCGAATGGAACGACTCCAAAGAAAAACCCCAATCCATTGACAGTTTTCAATACAACGTTACAAATGAAACATTCAATTGACACCAAGAGGATTTAACAGGTCTCCACAGATTTGGAATCTCAGTTTCATCAGGGTTTGCAGAAGTCAGCATTTGTCTCGTTTCAATTTAAGGAAAGAATAGAAGATATGTTGGCGTTCGAGTTATTATTAAGGATGATATCATGGTAAAGTAAAAGTTTGCTCAATAAGGAATTATTAGTAATAGAAGATCATTTCAAAGTGTTGCCTTAACTCTTTTAATGTTTTTTTTTTTTAAATTTTGTGAAAAGCGCACTGCACGGTAATCAAAACTTATACAAAGTAATAATACAAACTAGATCTTTAAATCTTTATAGAATCAATGGGACAACCTGTGCGAAAGCAAGGTAATTGTTCTCTTATATTTACTCTGTGTTATCGACTTTAAACCCAAAAGAATTCATTTCAGGGAAGCCCTGAAAGGAATGTCTATGAAGCTTATTCACAATTGGAACAGATTCTCACCACGGCCAAGAAAGATGGAAGGGAGGGATCTTACTGAGCAGGACGTTCCCAATCCATAGTTAATTGTTTTTTTCCTTAACATATTCTTATCACATTCTGATCCATTCTACATCAGCATAAACAAAAAAACTAGCCACACCCCCGATTTTGAACACATTCAGGTAATAGACCAAGCTAAAACTGTCTTCTCCCCTACCTTACGCGAGTCTTGGCAAATCGCTATTTCTCCCATAATCAATAGCGAACTATCCAATCACGTCATCAGAGGCTATTTAAATACAGCCCTTCCAAACCAGCACACAGTTGAAAATAATCTGCATGCAGATTGAAACGTCCGGTACATATTTTTTAAATGACGACAATTACCTTAGACAATTTTAGGATTTTAAAATTTCATTGGGATTCTTACCCCAAGCAATATTCCTATCACCATCGAATTCACAAAGATCGTGGTGTGTTAATTACTAGTATTCAATTTATCAACTCAAACTATAGATTTTCAAACACTTCCAAATTTCTCATAATTTCAGGTTCATTGGTAATTTTTTGTATTGTTTTTGTGTTAATGTTCTTTATTCATTCAAATCATTGCAACTCAATTCTCTAATGTATTTGTTCTGTTTTGACCCAGTAATTTTTATCAGTGAAATTACAACTTCTTTGTGTCAATAATCCCAAGTTAAATTTTGGAATTGGATGGACGAGAATAATACATTTCAATAGTGTTGCTACAAAACCTTAAGATTCGTTTTGGAAAAAGGAAAAAGCATCTATTATTCTACTGAAACCTGGTGGTGTAACAGAGGGAAATTCAGGTGTTTAGTTGCTTCCAAAATATTGTTAAAAAAAAAAAGAAAGAAAGAAATGTTTGGGAGGTGTTTTAAAATGTAATCTATTAGAGTATTTCCCTACGATGATAAATAAAGAAAAGATTAGCGAATATTATTATATTATGGACACAAGAAAACATTCCTCTGAAAATATAATTTGAACGCACATAAAAGTTAAAAAAAGAAAAGGATGGAACGAGCCATTCCAAGGGGTCAGGATGAAATGTCATTAGGACGCTCTTGTTGCTCTGCCTCCAGCGCCCAATGAAACTTTGACGGGAGTCGCTTAATTATTCAGGGTCCAGTAATGTGTTTACTTTCTCTCTGTATCCACCTACGTTCTCTTCACCTTTGTAGTTGAGCTTCATTTGTCTCTTTCTGACCTGAGACTTGTTTACACTTGTCATTCGTCTCTGCTTTATAATTAATTGTGAATTTCGTAGACACCCACCCCAGCAACCAAACCAAAAACAACAGTGGAGACAAACATCCAAGTAGCCATTTTTAACAGCAGTAGAAAGAAACTGAAGAAAAAAAACCGGACATTAACCTTTTTGAAAGACTTCATTTACCAATGATTCTATTTAACTCAATAACTCATGTTTCCTGTGTATAATGTTTCTATTGTATGATTTTCTATTTCGATAATTATAACTGAAAACTTAAAGAATATTTATAAGAAATCGTATTATAAAGAGGATGTATCAAAATTAGGAAACAAATTTTTATTAAAATTTATTTTCTACTAATGTTAACTTCCTATGGAATACCTTTATTATTACTAAAAAATATAACAATATACATTGTCCGGCCACTTTATTAGGTACACCCCTGCTGTGGGCACAAATGTTGTGTCTCACAACAACTCTCAAGCCAGTGGGGACAGTGTGATAGCATGGGGGATATTTTCCTGGTTCGGTTCATTGATACCTCTGGAGGCACGTTAGGATGCTAGAGCGTACCTAAACATTGTAGACGACCAAGTGCAACCGTACATGTTAAAAGTTTATCCTCATGCAGATGGCTACTTCCAGCAGGATAATGCACCGGTGCACAAAGCTCCATCACTATGGGATGGTTTAAAGAATATGATGGTGACTTTTCCTTGCTGCAGTGGCCCGCTCAGTCCCCGGATCTCAGCCCGATTGAAAATTTGTGGGATGAGCAGGAACGGGCTGTTCACTCCAGACCTACACCTCCATCAAATCTTTAGGAACTGCGTGACACACTCATGTCTGCATTTTACACAATATCTCAACAACGTTTTCAGCATCTTGTGGAATCATGGCTCGACGAATTCAGGCTGTTTTGAGCTAAAGGAGGCCCAACACGCTATTAGGTAGGTGTACCTAATAAAGTGGCCGGACAGTGACAAAACAACCCAAAGCTTTCTTTTTAGTTAGTAAGCAGTATTTCATGGTGATTGGTGATAATAAATAGTATTCTTCTTCCTAAGCAGTGTCTGCTCCGTATTCTAGATCTACGTTTTTGTTCGAACTTGGTCTCCTACATTGACAAAATAATTCTCGTCAACTGAAGATTAAAGCCTCAATTTCAATAACTAAGAGAAAAAAAATCAAACACAGAACACACGCAGAAATTACTACAATCAAAATTCATCTCAGTTTAAATTCCTCCGTGGATATTATATATTTAACTTCCTTGAAGTTTAGTCCTACACTTAAGAATTATTTTATTCACTTTTTTTTTTTTTAATTTAGCAGAAACCATGTTACGAACATACTTTACTAATCGTTTACTATTATTATTAATTTATTTATTTTTATTAAGGAACACATTTCAAGAAAACAGTGAAGAAAGAAGCATATCTACAAATAAACAATATTTAAGAGTTTGTTAGAGCATTACCAATCAGAAAGTAGTCATGAATTTGCTCCGTATTTTTAGTTAATGTATTGGTTCTCCAATAGGCTTAAGTGCTTTCTTTTCTCTATTGGAGCTTGGCTCTGTTGAATCACACACAAGTGATCGATGACTTGGTGGGGATGGGGAATTGAGATGTTTTAATTACTCTAAACCCCTGAGATTCTTCTATTAAATCAATCATTTCCATATTCAGTGGAGCACGAATAATTGCGTGAGTTTCACCATTAATTCCACTAAAAAGGTAAACCTCTCTTTCTCATTTGTTTTAATAGCAATTCTTTCAGAAATGACAATGTTAGTTTTCTTTTTTTTTTTTTTTTGAATCAGCAAATTTTTCTTTTTCTTAAAAAGAACTGGTCCGTTCTCAAATATTTCCAAGGAATTTGTACTCCTTCATAGAATGGCGTCATCGTAGACTCAACTAATCATTAAAATTCTAAAGAATTAGGACAATTTAAGCAAAGAAGATTTTGCTTCCTAAGGCAGAGTTTGATCACGATTTATTAAAAGCAAAGAGTTTTGCATAGAAAGAAAAAAATACCTCCCATCAAAAGGACCATGAAATTTACTTTTTTTTTTTCTATTATCTTTTAACTATTTATATAAATAGATGGAAAACCATAATGAAATAAATCTTAGGTTATCTTCTCTTCCCTTTCTAGACATGACCTAAAACGTCATCCATGGCAATTTCTAAATGTGTCACTGCTGAGGAAAATGCCATCAGCAAATTCCAAGATGTGAACGAAGTCATCGACAGAATTGCTAAGAAGAACAGCTTTAGTTTGAGAATCCAACATTTTTCTTTGAAATTACAGATTATGTTTTCTATTTCGCAAATTCCTTGTTTTTGTAAATGATGATAACTTTTTACCATCTTTTGATGTTTTGCTCAAGTGAAGCGTTAAATGGGAAAATAAATATCTGCTAAGCAAAACATTCACTTTAAAAAGCTGGAGGTTTTAAAGTTAAATAGATGACAGAAGGAATTCAGGTTATTAAGTTGGTATTTCTGAAATATCCTAATAATATTGGGACAGATTGGTTTACTTTGATTTGTGATTAAACTTGAATAAATTTGAAAAAAAAAAAAAGAAAGTGATTGTTCTGCTACCAACAAAACACGTAGAGAATAAAACATTCACAATGCAAAAATGAACATTTAAATATAATCTAAAATTTGAGAAACAAGTAAATATAGATCGTAAACTTAAACTTTACATATCGAAGGAAAAAAAAACTTTGTACAATTCTTCGAGGAAGAATAACTCCATTGACTTATCAAGAGTTGAGATCGTGAAATAAAATATCTTGAAATTACTTACCTTTCACGCTGAAAGGTTTTTATTCGCGTTCGACATAATGTTTGAATTCCATACAAAAACACCATATACGAAGAATCCTCATCTCCGTAAAAAAAAACAAAAAAAACTATTGCTGGATGCATAATAGAAAGTTCTTTCTCGAGGTAATTCACACTTAATGATTCTGTCCGTCATTTTTACAACTTTCTGACGGAATACCATTGGAACAAACACGGCCTCTTTAACATAGCTGTATTCGGATGAGTTGCTATCTTCATTCCTTTAAACTACATCATCACAAAGTCTAAATCTTCTGTAATAAAAATATAGAACGTACCGTATATCACATACGCGTTTTGATAAAATTTTTCATTATCACTTACTATGCTTCTAATATAATAACAATATATTTAATGCTTTAACAAAAAATACAATATATTTATCCCATGACTAAAAGTTTCAAGCTTCGTTTTTTCCAACAGATATTTTTTCTTTTCGCTGAAAATAGTTATGCTAAACTTTATCTATGAGATCAACGTGTGGGATCAATGTGAGCTCAATATGTGGGCGAAACTCCAAATTTTTCCCCTCCTATTTACATTGGCATTGTTTATTTGTTTACCTCTAAACCTACATTGTGCTGTGGTATAGTTTAAAAGAGATTTCCCCTTACAGTACATAACAGTAATTTTTGACGAAAAAACATGTTTCCGAAAGAAATTAAATCGACCGAGGTTATTGTTTTTATCTAAATGATAACTATTTTACGATATAAGTCGCAACTGTACAATTCTCTTCCTTTGATATGTAGATCTATCTCTACAGAATGTAGAAATAGAAAAACCTATGTCATTCTTGAACGCTATTACAAAGCAGGTTAATGGGTTGCAACATTTTTATGGCGTTGACACACCATTTCCATAGGCTTGCAAAGTGAATGTTGAGCACTGTGGCCCATAGTCCTACTCCCAATACCATTTCAATACCATCTCCTTTTAAGTTCATTGTAAAGGCAATGAATGAAGGTAAACCGTTCCCAATGGAGCATCCACAACAAATTACATCTCCACATTTGAACGTATGTCTTCCCTCTGCAGGATCTCCTTATAGAGGAAGACCTACCATGAAACAAAGGACGTTAGTGAAACATTAACTGAAGTTCATTAAGAACAATATAATCTCTACGGACTGTGACGATAACCTCTATCGCTTGATTCTACGAACGTTAAAAAGATGTCGCTTCCTTAATCTTTGTAGTTTCTTTGATGATGCTCAACAGCTCAACACCAACACTGGCTAATCAGGAACAAAAGAAAGAAAGAAACAACCAAAGCCAATTCTAAAGCCATGTTCAGGCTTTTCATCATTGGACGAAGCCCAAATGGCTTGGATTCCATTTGTTTCTTCTTTCGTCGTTTTACAGCTTGTAAAGATATGTCGCCGTTCCGCCGTGAGACAGAACCTGGGTTCGAATCCCGGTCGCCGCTTCAATTTCCTTTCCTGTGTTTGTCTTCTTCACTTTCTCTTCACGTCTGAAACCTGGTCATAATCACTTCCTGAGGAAGGCATCCGGAAACCACCCCAGTATCTATTCCCTAGTAGGGGGCGGGTCTCCGATTGGAGGGCGCCCTTTGACAGTGACAAGGTAAAGCCTTTAGTACAAAAAAAAGAAAAGAAAAAGATGTATCTATATTTTACAACTACAAATTGTTGATAATTAAGCCTATGATCTTTCTTGGCTGCTATCTCTACTTTTCATACCAATATTTTGAAAGGATATTGTAAAATGAAATCTGCTAATATTTTAAAAAGAACATCTTTTATAATAATAAAAAAAATGATTTTTTGCTAACTCTAATTCCTTTTTTTTTCTTTACAAACATTTTGATGCAATAATTAATCTCTATGATAAAAATAGCATCTCCTCTTGACTTTATTTCGGTTGTTGTCATATGGAATTCTTCTAAAGAGACACTTTCCTTCATTTCACTCATAAACATTAAAGACGGGTTCCCCATCATTCAACAACAACAAAAAAATTAATTTGTTCCTAAGGAAAATTTCCTCGTAAAAGCCCTGAAACATTCATTAATAACAAAGAGGCCTTACTTCAATCTCTTTCCAATCATTAGAAAGGAATTGTTGCTATTAAAAAAAAAAGTTAAAAAAGAATTTCAATTTATTTATTTCCGAAATGAAAGATTGACGGCTTTTCGATAAATCTTTCACCAACAAAAAAAAAATAGAATAATGTGCATTTTTGAAAAGAAAATCTTCTGAAGCGTAGGAATTAATGCCCAAAATAAGCAGCGAGAGACAGCATTTCAATTCACTAATTCCGTAAATAAATTGAAAAGGAAAAATAAATATTCTCATTGTTTTCACAAACGATTATTACAAAAAAATAAATTTAGATTAAATAGGATTAAATTATCATCAAAAATTGTGAACTCAACAAGATCTAAAACCACAGAACAAGAATCACTGCATTTAAAAAAAAAGTATGTCCATTCCCATTTATGGATCAGCTACAACAGAAGCATTAAAATAAAATAGATCTTTATTATTTCCCACTAGTAAAACGAGATTAGATTAGTTGTATCTGATGAATACCTAGAATGTTTTATTAAATAAGAAAAATCAATTTACTAAACATTTACTAATGTTAGTTTATAAACCAAATTGTGACAAATATTTCAACTCTAGAACTTAGTAAAGCTTTATTAGAGAATCTCATTTTAATGGCCTCCCTTAAATTACATAATATGGTAATTCAATGATCAAGAGATAGCCCTGAGGAATTCAAATCTATATTAAACATCTGTTATTGAAATCATTTCTTAAAATCAATATTTGGTAAATCATATGAATATATATATACAGCGTGATTCAAATTCCCTGTTCAAACTTTAAAGATATGATCAGGAATACCAAAAAAAAACAAGAAAAAAAAAAACCGTACTCATAGTGGAACGTATGTCCGCAAACGCCACCCGAATGTGTTAGGATGTACACTAAGGTTCAGAAATAAAAGACAACAAGTAAGGCAGACACGTTTATTAGCCCAATGTTCACAATATGACAGTAAGATGTACACTTACAGTTCATAGTACGTGCTCAAAGTTCTTTCCACCAACAGAAATATGTCGATGCGTGGATTACCGATCATGTGTAAAAGTGCGAGGCCTTTCGCGGTCACATCCAGCTGCCACAGCGACTCTTGCGATGAGATCAGCGTCAGAGACAATGAGGCGGAGGGTCTCGAAAGACGATGCCTTTGAGGTACAAAGTCAACATCTCAAATGACGATGGCTCACAATGCCCAACTAATGTGCTGCCAAACAGCGCCCTCTAGCACATTCGGGTGGCGTTTGCAGACCTACGTTCCACTTTGAATACGGTTTGTTTTTGTATTCCTGACTATCTTTAAAGTCTGTACAGGGAATTTTGAATCATTCTGTGTATTACTTACATAAACAGTTTCAATATTTTCGATGTTATTACTGAGTGCGGACGAATGATAAATAGATGGTAATTAACAGTTGCTGGCTTCGTTCAGTGAACTTCGTCAACTGAATAGAAGCCTCTGCAGCCTATTTATCTTCGTCTCACGCACATAAGCTATAACAAATTACGCGATCGACACTCCTCACATGATGTCGCGCGTCCTGCAGTGATTACGATGCCGTTGCCTTCTTCCCATCTTGTCATCTCCTGTCCTTCGTCTTCCTATTTTTATTTTTTATATTCTTTCCGCCCACCCAATTTGATTCTCAGAAACCGCGTGACGAATTCTTTTTAAGGCTCTGATTTAGGCTGACTCGTCTCATTTAGGTCCCAGCAGAACCAATTCAAGTTGACGGTTTGCAATAACAGACAATCCCTCTTGATAAATGAACTCGCCTGTCACGCAAATGATCATCACATAATACTCTTGTAAACGTCACAACATAATATGTCAGATAACAATATAAGTTTCAGAAAAAGAAATTGTTACTATTTTTTCCCCATCCATTTCACGAGTTATAATTTCTCGTTTGCAAAAAAAAACGGAAAAGAAACGTGAATAAACTAACATTTCAAAGCATTTTTTTCCTTTGAACATTCTTCATCTTCTTCATATTTCCCCCCTTCGCCGATTAATTTCCTGCAGAGGTTATAAATCTTCGTGAAATGCAAGAACGATTTGTTTTCCTCCTGATAAAAGTGAACGAAAAATAAGGAAGAAAAATTCTTCGATTGCATCAGGACTTCAAGAATATCAACAACGGAAATGAAGAGAAGATCAAATTGTTGGTCAAAACCCATCGGCTAGTATTTATAGATTTCTTTTTGGAAGTGTTAAGTTTCAAGGAAATTACATTTACACTTCTGTAATCAATTCTACGTCAAAATCCTAATATCCTTTATTCTATGTATTTGTTTTTTCGAAATAGTTGGGGGGAGGGGGAAATAATAGCCCAGGGTCAACAGTGAACTCAAATCCTGATTTCCTTCCTCTTTGGAAAATCCGTAAGATTCAAATTCTAACATATTTCAACCCATTTGGACATTAAATAAAGCGTATCGCTGTTTTGTTTTTAAAGAAAAGATTAGTTTTCATTTCAGTTCAATAATGTTTTGTTTTTTATTCTTAAAAAGTATATAAATGAGCTTTTATGAAAACTACTACAAATCAAAATCACAATTTTCCCAATGGCGTCATTCTTCTCTTAAGTTGGACAATAAGAAATTCTATAGGGACACCAATGAAAATGTCGATGACATCGTATGTTTGATATTAAGGCATTTTCAATTGACATTTTCTCCGTCCGTAGATGACAACCATCTGATAGTACACAGCCAAAGAATAATTCACAAATTCACTAGAGAAGCCTAAGATTTTTGTTACTGGTGCAAAAGCAATAGAGGCTAAGCTGCGCCAGAACCAAGATATGAAATTGCGAAAAAGTATCAGCCACAAGACCGACTATTTCCTTTGACCAGCCAATAGATCTCCTTATGCGCACCACAAGTGAATAATAAATTATTTCTTTAATTTACTGCAATGAACAAAAAATGAGCTGAAAATGGAGCTCCTTGTGTTTGGAACTTCTGCAGTGAATCGTCTACAGTATTTTTCTTCCCATTTTGTTTTTGTAAAAAAAAAGCAACCTTTTAATATAATGTTTTATTTTCTTTTTATAGATGAATTACTTTTACTACTTCCTTCTAGAGCCTAATTTTAACTTCTAAAATTGTGCCTCTTGCGATTGGCAGAAAACAAACTCAACATTAAAACAAAGCTTGGCATTCATTAATTGAGAAAAATGGAAACAAATTATTCAGTATGTTGTAAATGACAGATTTATTAGAAGCTTTGAACTAAGACTAGTCTGCTTCCATTTTACACAGAGAAGTGAATTTTGGTAAGCTTTTGGCGAAATGAAATATAGATAATCTTAATCTTCAAACTAAACCCGTGTTTATTGAACAGACATTTCATGCCCTTTTTTAGAGACTTTTTGGTTTACATTGGTCACAAATAACCCTTGCGACATCAGAGATGAACCAACAGGACTTCCAAAATAAATTCCAAAGTCATTCCTAATTAAAATTCAAAACGGACTATTCCATTGTGATAGGGATGCCATCAACGCATCCATTTCCATACTATATTTATTATTGTTTCCTACAAATACTGTTACTAGATTCAATTCTGATACATTAAACAAACAATAGCAGTTTCAATTGTTTATTACTATTTTTATTAGTTTCTATTATATTGCGGCGAAAGTCAGATTGTTATGAAATAGAACATTGAATGTTAACAAAAGAGAAAAATATTATCTTTTTGGTTTTTATAGTTTGGAGCTTCCACATTTCAACAACTCACTTTATTTTCCTTAAAATACTGCAAATTTCCTTGTTTGTTTTCAATCACGAAAATAAAACAAAAGTCTTCGTAAATTACAAAACCTATCCGTTAATTATTGAGTGTCGTTATTTTCTGGATTTAATTTTCCATATTTTCGCCACTGAATCTTGTTGGCTGTGGTGATCTAACGAGTGCATTCATTAACCGTTACAAACAAGTGACGGATTTTGATAAATCATAATCTAATGCTCCGTGTCAACATTTAGTGGTAATTGAGGTTAATAATAAATCAAACCTATACAAGATCGATGGGAGCAATGAGCGTGTAATGTAGCTTATTGGGGGAGGACTGCGTCGTGTCAAATATCCCTCCCACGTCGTCTCGATAAATTTATTGGTCCCAGAAGGCCAATGCTACGACTAAATATTACATTACTCAATTTATTAAATGAATTGAACACATGTAGTCTTCAACAAAAACACCCACAATAAATTTTCAATTTGCCATCGGAGTAAGTATATTTATAAGAATAATTTATATATATATTAATCAAATTTTACTTTCATAGACACCACGTAAAGCTATATTTTCGAACCAAAAAAAAAAAAGAAATCATTTAATATGTCATCGCTGATAAATTAACAAATGGAATAAAAATAAAACTCATTTTTTAAAATCAAATGAGAATGCCTTTATTCAAATGAGCAGTTTCTTGATGTCTACTTTCTTTCAATGTTACCTGTTTTATTTATTTTTCTTTCTTCCTTTTTTTTAAAGCTGAGATAACAAAAATTGTCGAATACATACAGACTGTCTTTTTATCACATCAGAGCATGCGCAGTAAGATGAAGGAAGACAATAGTTCTATTGGTTTCAAGGGGTTAGATCTTCTGTTCCTACAAACAATTCACACAAAGTCTCAAAAAGATGAAGTCATTGGTTCAAAAAGTTATTAGGAATCCACCACCACCAAACCTACCTAATGATTGTAGGACTTCCTTCAGTAGAAACTGTCTATTCCTAAGTAAAGTTTAGTTAAAGTCAACTGTATTTTGGAGGACTCTAGTAACGATAAGTTACCTTACATTCGAAAACCCATTTCCATTGACTGCTCTCCACTGATCAAGTGAGAATCTCGTCCATTTTGGATCTGTTTTAATTAAGAGACTCCAAAAACTGCCCCTTGCACTCAACTAGAGCGATATTATGAGTGACTTTTTTTTTTTTTCATGTTATTCGATATCAAGCTTAACGAATGCAGTTAAAACTCGATGCAGTTGCTTAGTAGATTTGCAAAATTGTTCTGTTTCCATTCCATGACTGGTCAATTACATTACTTGGTTTAGTGATAATTAAAAATAAAATAACCGAGGCTGTTTATAGAAATGATTTTATGTATAGCAAAGTTTTAGAAGGTTTCTAATCCCTTACCTTTCATTATATTACAACACAAGAAAAATGCCTTTCGTTAACATTACTAGTCCAACTACATTACAAGTTTTTTACCAAATGAAATTAAGATACAAGAGAAACTTTATTTATTGAAACAAAAAACTTGAAAAGTCTGCTGACATCCTCAAATAAAGGTGATTGGCAGATATGAACTGAAGTCCGCAATGAAATAGAATCCAATCTCACGTGGAACTGGGGATGCTTCTGGTGAATTTCAAGTGAATACAACACCTCCACAGTCCGATGAAACACAAGTAGGTGGAATATAGCAAAGATTTTTTTTAAATCGATAGGAAACGACAAAATATCTAACCTTTTTTCTTTTTTTTTTGTTAAAAAATAAAAAATAAAAATAAAAAAGACTTTTATATTTTTAATCTCTTTCGCAATTTTTTTTTAAAGAGAGCTGCTATTAATATCAACACATCTTCTCCACTGGCGTAAAAAAAAATCGTTAATAACAATCCATTAATGCATGAGTTAGTAATAAATGTAAGAATAATAAAATAAAATAATAATAATAATAAGATGCAAATTAGTTAAATTTTAGTAAGAATTTCTTTTTATTATTATTACTAACAATCTTATGTTTCATAGCAATCAACTTCCATCTTTTAATCCAGACATCAGTGAAGAGCCCAACTAAAACCTTCTAAGTTGACTGTTGGCATTTGATTCATTAGATAAAAAAGTCCTCTTATTGTTGATATGAGACCGATACACGTTCATAACTGAAAGGTATGTTTCTAAGTCACAGCCCAATTTACTAAACGCAGAAGAATATTTTTATTATTATTAGAGTTCGAAAGTGTTCCATTTGTTCAAATTTAATGTTCCTTTCATAATTATCTTGAACGAAGTGAAATAATGAATCTTCGGCTTAAAAAAGACAATAGAAAATTTAGCAAGTTAATTTTCACTCAAAAGACTTAATATTTTTCTTTCTGCACTTAAATTTCTTCAATTGAAAACTTTAAATCCTAACTGAAAGTTTAAGTAGTTTTCACGGCTGGAAAGCTATGGACATAAGATGAAGATTCTTCCTTGGTTAATTTTCTTCCAAATGGTTACGTAATCTTCGATTAAAACTCAAAGCCGGATTTCTTTCTGTGAATTAAAGCGGGTAACCGTCGGACTGGCCTTCCCTCTCAGCTTCGTTGATTGAGTCTCTACCTCTCTTATGGACACCTCCATCTGACATGTGGAGGATGTGGGCGGATGCTTTAATCTTTTAGATTATTTTAACATAATCAATTTCAGACTTTGAGTTCAGACTAAATTGAAAGTGTTAAGTTCTACCAGTTAAGACATTCAAGAAATGGAAATCCCAATAGTTTATTGCTTCAGGAAATAAATTGATTTTTTTCTTCCCCTGATGCTTCCTTACAACATGACAGCTTGTCCATTACGACAGCACTTAACCAAATTAAGAAATGACAAAACACTGAAGGAGACAACACGTTGTTCTTGGCTGGAAATTGAAGTAAATTTGACAAACGAAATCTGTTATGTTCATTTCTTATTCATTATTTTAATCATTAATTTCTATAAATTGTTCTTGGCAAAAATATTTCCTTATTAAATTTAAGCAACGAAGCAAAACACTAATTACAAGTTTCCTTTTGGTTCCATCTAATTTTGTTTTTCTCTAACAAAAACGGTAAAAGAAATGGATTATTCGGATAAAACGGCAACATCTCCTTAATCCATTAAAAGTTTATTTCGAAAAAAAAAAAACTCAATTCTACGAAATAAATTCCTCCCGATTAAACCAAGGTCAATTATGAAAGTGTTACAAAAGATTGATGAAATGTCTCGTAATTTCATCAGTCTTTTGTAAGATTGAAGACTCCCTGTAAAACAATAAAACTCTTACAAATACAAAATAGGAAAGGTTTCTAGAAAGTTTCTGAATGATAATGGCAAAAATATTCAACATTTTAGTAATGATATTATTAAAACATTTTTAAGTCAAACAATATTAGATGTAAAAGTTTCTTAACCAATAAAGACGAAATGCAATGATTTATTTGAAAAATAGAAATAATAAGATCGGGAAGGCAAAGCTGCTGCAGGGGCAGTAACTGCAGTTGAAAGTCTTTGGACAATCCAAAACCCCATTTCTCACTAACACCAATGCATTTTTGTCATTTTCAGTTGGAACTCTCTCCAATTTAGATGCACTTACTTCTCTAGTCAATATTCAAGTCTTTCTTTTGCTGTAAGCGATTTAGCAGAATGCTTTTTAAACCAATTCAGTTTTGAAGAAAGATTTCTACAATAGAACAATTTATTAAAACAAGTTGACGATAAACATGTGTTGGCTTCAATGATGAAAACTGTTTCAGGATAAAAATATTAACAATAATTATTAGGTATCAAAGTTTACAAACCAAATTAGGAAGACTATTAAAGAAATGTACTTACGCTTCTTTAAATACAACAATTCATGTAAAGGATACGGAAGACGGAGAATCCAATAGGCAGACTGAGACAGTTTCACCGGCTCCGAGTTGCCAGGGTAGAAGATGGGACAGGGTGGAGGTGCCGGTTGAACACGGGGGTTCAGAGTCACGTGAACCGGAGCTTTCGGAGTGACGACATGGACCCGCATCAACTGAGCCACCAGAGGTTTACCACTCCTATAACAGACAATAAATACTCAACATTCTATAATATTTTCCCTTACAGCTAATTATTATGAATTTCAATAAAAATTAATTTCATATTTTAAATAAATTACTCATTCTAGTTGAACCTGAAATAAGACAATGGCAGTGATCAAAGCACTATCATCGATGATCGTTTCAGAGACCATTTGTTTTTGTTAAGAGGCTAGATAAAAACAGTTAAAAGTGCTCTAAAAGTTCCTTAATTTACGCCTCTCCCTTCGAGTCAAATTAATAATACAGGAACAGCTACTGAAATCGTTTAGCAGAAGATTGATATTGAACTGCTGTCTTTGTGTACATTGGCACTTTCTCACAGCAACTGAGATTGCTTTTGATAACAAATCACTTAACTACAAAATGAAGTAACATCATCGTCAGATTGAACAATTATCAAGTGATCAATTATCGTTTAATATCATTAGTCTGCTTAACCTTAACGGAGCTGATAAATTGAAACCCTCTCCATGTAGTGCAAAATGACACTGGATTCTATTGAACCACCAGCATGTCACTGATGAAGTCCTATTCGGAGGCGTGAGGTGATAATCCCAAGGATCTCAACTATCCTAATGTGGGTCTCGTCATTCTCTGGTTGGGATAAGGACTGAAAAAAAAATTAGGGGAGGTCCTTGTACCTCGGGACACCTCGTACCTTGGGACAAGCTCATTACATGATAAATACTCCATTGAGATATTGCAGCTAGTACTATCTAGTATCTCCTTGACGTAACCTTTAAATACACGTGACTTGTAGTTGGCCATTTTGTCTCATGTCGGCATTGTGGTTATAAGTCAATTTTTGCAGGTGCATTTTTTTTTAGTAATCTGTTTTAATCTTCGTTCTACTCCAAATATTTTGATGTAGGTGATTGGAATAACTTATAATTGGTTAATATAGACATCGAAAAATACAATATTTTAATAGAAATCTTTATATTTGAACGTCTTTGATTTTTACATCGGTTTTACTTTTTCAAGTCGATAATTGTACAAGGCAATGATTTTTCTACATTTTTTAAAATAGTTTTAATTTGTTTATATTACCTATTATTATACGAGATTTTTATTTATCATTCTCTTTTAAGAAGCCTCGAAGCATGAACAAAATAACTCGACCAAAACCCGATCAGGACAACGTTAACAATGCCGTGAAATCGGTTATCGAAAAATTTATGACGATTCCAAAAACCAGCTGAAATCTTCGATACATCAAAAAGCCATACCTACTCCTTTATATTAATTTTTATTGTGTTCCTATTACCATTAAAGTTTTAAACATAATTTTTGGTTTTTACTTCTAAAATGTTCTTTTAAATTAGTGTCCTAAGGAACAAGCCATCCTTGTACCTTGGGACAAATACCTCTAAAAACATTTTTGACATTTCTTCAGAAATTACACACATAATATGTTTAGTAGCATCTTAATATTCTATTCTTATTAGATATTAATATAAATTTACAATGATAGTATAGTAATATATCATTACAGACTTAAATAAAAGCGTTAGAAAAAAAGTGTCCCAAGGTACAAGGACCTCCCCTACAATCCAAGCTTAAAACGGGAGGGATTTAAAATTAACAAAGTTAAACTTAAAAAAACTGTATTTGTGACAGAAGTAAGTTCGGTTTATAAAAATATATTTCATTATCTTCACTTTACACGAGTATGTAATCCAGAAAACAATCTTTTTTTTTCATATTTTTATTTTTGAACCACGATAACTTTTTTTTTTTTTT
>JAFIDM010000002.1:75557823-75578563 GCA_023159025.1 Thereuonema tuberculata | reverse complement strand
TTTGGAGTGAAGTAAATAAACAAAACTGCTTAAATTCTAATTTGGCCAAAAAGGACATAACATTTTAATATTCAGGCAACTGCTAACAATGATAATTAGAACTATATAATTAGACTACTCATCGGCTTTGTAGAACCTAATGATTTTTCAACTTATTAGGAGCTCATAACTGGTTAGCTCACAGGTCTAATAGAATCATACTAAAAGCAAGATACAAGAAAGTAGAAATTAAACATTTATCGTATCTTTACAAATCTTTTAGGATCTTTACAAAACACGCTTTCCGTCAATACAAATTATCATCAATCGTTGTACGTCGATGTCAGCAAAATATACATCGATAAATGATGTCTATGATTTGCACATGATTAATCTTCTCTTATATCAATAATCAACAATCCGTGCAAGTGTTACGACGAGGCTTCAATCGAAGGTAATTTATAACTCAAGGCATAATTCTCTTTCCTTTTTTTTTCTTATTCTTATTAAATTTAATGACGCATAAAAACATGAAACTCATATTAAAACGTATGGTTTATTCCTTTTGAAGCATCGTCTTGTTTTGCTAATTATTTTGCTTAAAGCAAAAAAAAAAGAAAAAAAAAAAGGGAAACAACTCAGGAAACAATTGCAACAAGGAAACCATTCCAGTTCTGTTCGAAAGCAAACGTATCTTTTCATTATTTTTGATTTCTTTTGTCTCAGTATTGCTTCTGATTTCCATCAAATAATCACAACAATGAAAACTTTAGTTAAAGAAGAGATAAAATGTTGTTCAACTTGTGTGTTCTGGAATAAATCACTTGAAAACTGTTTTCGGAAAGATCTCGATGGATTCAGACTTCTTAAGTTCAATGTTAAACTTGTATTTTGCCATAAATTCACATCATCCCTAAACTAACAGAAGATCAATGTTAAAGAAGGGTTACTCTTTCATAGATCTCTGTGTTTAGAACCCACCATCTTATAGTGGTCATAAAAAAAACAATAACAATTTCATTTCCTCTCATTGTTCTTTACTAGTATTTTCAGAGCTTTCGCATCATAGTCGATCAATGCCAGAACAGAACTAATAATATGAAAAATAAAAATAATAACTTAATGACTAACTGTAATCATGAACTGAAAACTATCAATTATTTTTAATTTACATAAAAAAAAAAAATTCTGAACACTGACCCCATCTCTTGTCATGAAGTTGAGTATTTTAATATTCAAAAACAGGTAAGAATAAAGTAGAAGTTTGTACATCAAATCTCCGAGCTGCGGAAAAACAATATTTTTTGTTATATTCCTTCTGCAACTAATCTGCTAACAAGATTCTCCCAGTTATTCCCATTTACATTAGGATCTGTCGAATTATTTTAATTTGTTTCAATTTGCTATTCATTAATCCTCTGAATCTCCCTTCGCCATCGCACCGAACTTATTTTTAAATGGAAACAAGACGAAATGACGTCTTTCAACCATTTTGTTTTCTCGCTAGGTAACAGAAATATCAAAGGGGAACAGAAATGTAAACAAAAAAAAAAGGGCAGTCGGAACGAGCTGAATATTTCCACTAAAGAAACTTTTGAAATTAGATCACGTCTTACTCGTTCTGAACTTGAATGACTGCGAAGAATCTAGAATCGCATTACGTTAAGCGCAATCTTCCATTCGAGAAAGAGGAGGAGGAGGAGGTATGAGCACGAAACAGTGCAGATAGAGCTCTCTGACGCCGTTCGGCCATCTGACAGACACAAGCACCATATTGGATTTGTCTCTTATCGCCATCGAATTATCTGCGCAAATGGACAGGTCTCGTTGCTCGGCATCGCCAAGCCCCCATCAATTATGCAAGAGAGAGAATGGCGCCACTTACACTGCAGTCTCATGTTTAAAGAAAGGACTGTAATGTCCACTCTCATCAGAATCAATAGTAAAGATCTACTGCGCAAATGTATTAATACTAAAGAAACAAACAAAAAATAACCAACACTTGGCTGCATTGCTTCTTATCGCCAATACATGAATCTATAAACAAATGATAAACGTCATTGCTTCTTTTTCATGGCTCAGTGAAAAGATAGTTTCTTTTTTTGTTCTCTTCCCTTTTGTTGCTAGAAGAGAAGTAAATGAAAAACAAATGAATGTTTCCTTCTTAAATTCAATTTCTTTACTTGAATTGTAAATTCTAGTTAGAAAGGACAAGCTCTTATCGAATGTTATGTTATTCTTATCAGACCACAATTTCAATTTCGATACAAAAGATGTCATTTATCATTAATTGACTTACGTATTTATTGTTGTAATAAAAGTTGACGATTTTTAAATAAAATGTAAAAAAGTAAAAGTTGTTGAAGTCTCAAATACATCCACCAAAATTTCAAGGTTTCCTAGAACTAATCCTTTAAGACAACATGAAATATATCATTAGGTAGAAATACTCAATTGTATCATTAGGTAGAAATAATCATTTCTAAGAAATATATTATTATTGTTAACAACCACAACAATAGAAGATGGAATTACGTTAGTTACATTTAAATAATGTTTTATTAATATCTGATATCTCGAAAACAGTAAGTTTGTTCTAAACAAAAACAAAAAATCGATAAGAGCTAATGACTTCCGTTATTTACTTGATAAAATTTACGATAATCTATTTACTTTAACCTATTTTACAATTATTCTAAAATAACTTTCAGCAGTACAACGTTTCAATACCTTCCAGGAAGACATTTTGTGGTGTCTGTCTCAGTGCTGTTGTTGTTGCCTCAATAATCTCTGCGCGACAGTTAAATGGGCACCATTTAAGGGCCCACTTCAGCTAGGGATACAGTTGGTTGTTACAGGGGCGAAATCTGGAGAATATGCAGGCTGGAGTAAAACAATGGTTCCCTTTTGGACAAGGTACGATGTAACCTCAAATAATCGAATGCAGGTGCGTTTCCGTGGCGAAGAGTCCAGGATTTGTTTAGGAAGAGATTTGGTCTGTTGTGTCGTATGGGCTCACGGAAATCTCTCAGAACGCACACATACCTAGTGCCTTTGATAGATGTGGTATATACTGGATCAATCACGACAAGCAAATAATAAAACAGAGACAATCACTTTGCTGCCGATGACAACGCACTTTCTTTTGGTCAGTTTCTCACAAGGAAATCTTGGATTGGTTTTTCATCTGAAGAAGTTTTATCGCCCGTAATACTTTGCTTCAGCCGGATCTATCCGTTGAGTAATAAGATCTCTATCCTGTATGACTTCTGTGAGACGAAGAGGCACACATTTCTTCTGCAGATCTTGTTTGATGATAGCAAGGCACTGTGACGCAAGATTTCATGGCCTCCTGGCAGCTATGTACAAGTCTGCTACGGATTTCCTGGATTGATACAGATTCCACTGGAGTTCTACCTGGTTTCACATCGTCCTGCTATGATTGCTCTCCATCGGAAAACCACTTATGCCTTCAAATACCTTACTTTTCCACAGGCTTGCCCTTTGAATCCTCTTAAAGGTTTTGGTAGGGAGAAATCCAAGCCTTCACAAAATTTGATTGAAGACCAAATCTCAGATGCTGTCATGATATTTTAACGGCACGAAAACAACCACAACAACCATGCTTCTAATGAACACTTAAATTCATGTATCAAACCTTTTAGCTTGTACACAACTAGGCGAGTAGTAGTCTATTACTATCAAGGGGAAATATTGTTCTACACATCGTAAAAAACAGTCTAAGGGGTGTTTCGAATTAAAAAAACAAATCACCTTCGTATAATTTCACTACAAAGTCTGCTACAAAGTCAGAGTTTATAGTGAAAAAAAAAATCTTTCAGACTTCTTTTCTGAACAGCATTTACCATCAGCTATCATGAATACGCTTACCTACTTACAGTTAGATCCTTAATGAAAATAGGCGGGAAAAAACGATACTGTATGTCTTTTGGTGAAACGCCGTCATAGCTATTATTATGTTCATTAAAAGTACAGCAATATTTTAATAAAGTGGAAACTCTTTACACAATCTGCAGACTCCAGTTTCAACTAAATCACCAGGGAAATAATATTTCGTATTAACATAGAAAAAGTAATAGAAAGACAGTAATTAAGACCATCTTCAAAACTGAATGGTAAAGAGTTTCATGTCAAACAGAAAGTGACCATGAGGAAGACAAAAGATGAAAGTGGACAAATTATAAAAAAAAAATGTAGGGAAAGAAATGATTTAACTAATTAATATAAATTACAATATGGTTTAGTTGGAGGAATGAAGGATCGTGAAACAATGTTGCATTCAAAGTGAAGCAATTTATTATCGATACTTTGCAACTATTTAACAAAAAAAAACAACAAATAACATGCATTTAGTTATGTCCAATTGGGAACGACCAGTCACAGCCCTCCCTAGGTGATCAATCAAAGCGTCGTACAATTTTTCAGTTCTGAGAACATGGTGAGTAAGCCTTTCTATCAAACCTTGACGTAATATATACAAGAACTGTTCAATAAAATAAAATAATAATAAACAAATAAACCAACGAAAATAAAAAACATTAGAATACGTTACTACTTTGAGCTGTTTCTTTCAAAGAGGAGAATGATAAACAGAAAAAAAAATAAGAAAGAAAAAAAGAAAAGAGCGAAAAATCGAGATTATTATCGCAACCATTGGAAATAGTTTGAATAAGGAAGTTTTATTATAATAGACCGCTGGGTCGTACCGAGGATGTAAGATGTGCATCTGAATTTAGATTAGCAAATAAGAACAGAAGACATATTCATATATTTTTTTGTAGGTCCTTTCTCCTACAATATTTATTATAATAAAAGATCTTCAACATCTCACAATTAAACAATAAATGTAAAATATTACGTTTAATTGTGAGATGTTGAAGATCTTTTATTGTAACATATTCATATATTTATACAAACAAATCAACGGCAAAAGTTGAAAGATGTATTCCTACATAATAGTTGGGATTTCCATTTCTACAATCTTTTATTAGAAAAGAGGAAGACGAAGAGTTAATTTAGTTAGTTAGATGAGATGATGCATCTTAGTGAGCGAGTGGTTTATCAAAGAGCCTTATTAACAGAGTCATTTCCTGTTGTTTTCAAAGATAAGAGCGACAATAACAACTGCTTAGAGTGGATGAACGCCAGTCAAGTAATAAATGAGTAGACGATCTTTAATGGATAATCTTTAATGGATTATAAAGGAAAGAATTGATTTTAAAGGATTTCATTAGAGATAAGTTTCATCTTAACTTATACCAAAGTACAATAGGACATATTTTGCGCTAAATTCCATTTTCGATTTCTTGAGATGAAAGACAACAAGAATGAATAACTGAAGGCTGATCTACAAACGAAACAATTCTATTCCTTTCCATTCCTCCTTTTCTTGAGTTCGTTACGTCTTTTTGACTAACCCTACGACAAATAGGATCTGTTGTGTTCTCAATTCTAACAACAACTATATAAAAATAAAATAAAACTATTATAATGGTGAGCCATCTAAAAACAATTTTCCTTCATTTTACACCGGGCTCTTATATTATACCAAATTAACCCAGGAGCAGGGAAGGAACAGTCTAAACTAAGAGACTTATAGCTTCGATGGATAATTATTTATTCACTCAGTGCTTTCACGCAATGGCTTTCGATCAGCAGAAGGTCTAAACTGTAGATCAGTTTGTGCTAAAATTAACGGAAATTTTTGATTCCCTATTCTCTTTATTCATCTGGCATTTGCAGTTTTTAAGATAAATAGTTACTAAGATATCATAATTGTTTCTATATGAAGATAGAATTGTAATAATAAGCCTAAACCTTCCAATTATATTCTATTTTCCTTTGTTGTTGTTTTTTTTTTTTTTCCTTCTATGATAAATTAAGATTTGATTCAAACATTACATTCACTTGTCGTTTGAATGTAAAGTAAGAAAAGCGCGAGGAGAAAATAGTAAAACATTAAAATATCAATTACGGGGTAGGCCTAAGTGACAACTCGTTCGTACAAGAAGTCTCTCATTGGCTTATATCTATTTTGTCTTGGTTTATGAGTTAAAATATTCTCGATTGATTAAAAGGAAGAGGTTAGGATCTTTCTGAATTCAGTCCAGTGGTTCTATCCAACGATGTTAGTAGTTCATCCTTAGATTTTTGCAGCAGCCATTTACCTCTTTGCATGGATAGCAGAGCAGAAGCATCTTATTCACTCACTGAATCTCTTAGGTTTATTTTTTAAATTCTTCTGAACAATAAATTAAATTGCGAACAGTTCATCTTCGTGCCATTCAAGAGAAATCAGCAGCTTCTAAGAAACAAACAAACCAATAAAAGACCCTGCAATGCAAAGAATATCTTTCACTTTTTTCTCGACGTCAGTACAATCATTACAAGAACAAAACTACTATTACAATATTGTTTAGAAAGAAACTGTATTTGAAATACATTGACAGCTCAGTTGGAAGTGGACACCTGCCGTAGTGAAACCCATGAAAATTCGGGCAATAATTTGAATATATTCATTATAAAACAATATGATCATGTGTAGTTGGAGTCATTTGGTGTCTAACCACGTGCTGAGGTAAAATGCCACCATCAAAGCAGCTGAGCGATTTTCAACGTGGAGTAGTCATAGGCTGCCACATTAGTGGCGAGAGTGTGCGAGCCTTAGGGGTGACACTAAACCTGCCTAAGTCGACCGTGGGTGCTATTATCACGAAGTGGAAACACGACGTCATGGAGGTGGCCGAGCCCGCATGCTGATCGATGAGGGCCCTGAAGCGGTTGGTACGGCAGAACAGGGCTGTTCCAGCGGAACAACGGCGGCAGGACTTTAGCAGGCAATGGGAACAATTGTCAGTATCATGACGATTCGTATGGAGCTCCATGCCTTAGGGTACATCGGTCGGGCTGCTGCCCACAAGCCTAACATCACCCCTGTAAACGCCCAGCGTCGTGTGGCCTGGTGTAAAGAGCGACGGGTCTTGGTCGATGGACCCCTGGAAGAGCATTATGTGGGGCGACGAATCACGCTTCACACTCTACCGATCGGATGGGCGTAACTGGGTGTGGCGTTGAGCGGCTGCTAACTGAGTCTATCATACCAATAGTGAAGTTCGGCGGTGTTGTGTGATGGTGTGGTCGTGTTTCTACTGCTTTGGGCGGGTTCCGTTGGTTGTGATCGAGGGGAACATGGCATCCACACAGTATCTGGGCGTTCTAGACAATTCCATGCTTCCTATGTTGTGATCGCAGTTCGGTGAAGGGCCATTTGTGTTACAGCACGACAATGCGCCGTGCCGTAAGGCCCGTGTTGTCAGCGCCTGGTTTTCGGAGAATAATGATCAGGAACTTCAGTGGTCCGCCAGAGTCCGGACCTCAACCCTAACGAACATCTGTGGGATGAATTGGAGCGCCGGATTCGTGCAAACACGCATCCAACTTGTGCAGGGTTGAAAGAGGAGTGGGCAAAAATACCAGTTGCTTGCTATCAGAACTGGTGAAGAGCACGCAACGGCGTGTGGATGCTTTGCTTCGGGGAAAAGGCCACACTACGCGCTATTAGACACGCTGTAAATAAAGCGTCTGTTTCATACATAGTTGTCCACTTTCAATTGAGCAGGTAGTATATAACTAAAAGAAAACCGATACAAATGTGAACTCCAGTGAAACATGCGATGGGAGAAGCAACGTTCAAGTCCCGGAGGAGTTTGGAGATTTTTTTTTACTAGGTATTTCTTTTTCAGACGGTTCCTAGGATTTACCAAGCCCTCTGTAAGATAGGGACCGACTTTCTTCCCAGGATGAATGGCGGGAGGGCAACAGACTGACCATACAAACCCACCTTTATCCCGAGGGTCGAGAATCGATGGAACCAATACCTCCATCTATCCGAAACGGCTCTGAAGTGGGATCGTTTAACCCACAATAAAAATAAAATTCCTTTTTACAGACGCCCCTCGTTTCTCGTTATTCTGTTTATTTGAAAGACTCAGTTTTAATAGATTTCACTTAGTTTGATTAATGTATTTAATTCACATTTTGACTATAATTAGGTTTGTTCAATAACAACATAATTGCTTAAATGTTAGATGAAACCTCATAAAGAAAACCACAATTTAAACATCCAAATTAGTTATGTCGATAACTAATGTAGCCTAGATAGATTGTAGTGAACTACATCTTTGACAAATCATCACACCATGGAATATCAGAATAAAGATGTTTTTCCAAAATAATAATGTACATATTTCTGTATATTAGGTTATTATTGTAGTTTTAATAGAGAAATATCAAAACTCGTATTTTATCTACAGTGATTATTAGGGCAAGGCATTTGATGATTTTGCATCTTTTTTTCTAAGAAGGTTGAAAGATGGCTCGCATATATGAAAATGTGTAACATTAAATAATTGGTTAAATAAAGGCAATTCGTTAGGGTATTTTTTTTTTTTTTTGCATTTTTCGATATTTTTTAGGGATAGGTCATTTTTTGGCAATTTTTAGGTCATTTTGAGCATTTTTAGTAGTTTTTCGGAAGGCAATGTCATTTTTCTTATACTTTGAGATTGTATGTATTATTCAGTATCTTTGCTTGTCCATTCAAGCCAACAAATTTTTCCAGAAAACAAGTAGAATTTTTTTTAGGTTGTCAAAGTTAAAAAAGGTAAAAAAAAAGGTTTAATGTAATAAATTCAAATGTTTTATTGGTCATTTTTTTTTTATTTTTCTATCATTTTTTTTACTATTTTTAAGTCATAAATACATTTTTTATTTGTCATTTATTAGCAAATTATAGGTCATTAAATGCCTTGCCCTAGTGATTATAATAAGATCCACTTTCACTTGATTCCAAATGATTAAAGAAATCCTTTCATTAACGATAAACTGTCAATTTCATTTTCAAATTCATCAGCGTCTGAAAGTCTAGAAGCAAGAATAACAAAGTTATCAAACAAACAACACCCTAACTGTTTCTAATGCAAACGCTTCTTCTATAAACAAATCAAAATAAGTTTGTCATTAATGTATCAATTTTCCTTCCTTCTTCAATTATAAAAGTTCATCTTTATTTCGTTTGTAAATTCTCGTTTTCTTTTTTTTATTTTTGAAGTTACTAAAGAACCTAACCATTAAATTTAAAGATGATATTTAGTTTAGTTACTTAAATAAAAAGTAAAAAATGAGGAAAAGCCTATACAAAAATAATTAATAAAAAAAAAATCATGAAAGTACATAATTTGACCCAACACTAGATTGTTCCCTCTGATTCCTACTGGATGTTAAACAATTTAATTTGAACCTAACTTTACATCCTCTTGACCCTCAAGTCTCTGCCAGATCAGTTCGCAAATAACGCTTTAAAACAAAATAATGAATAGTTTTACTACTATTTTATTCGATAAATTAACAAAACATTAGGTGACAGCTTGGATAGAAATTTAGAAGCCCTAGTTTTATAAATAGGAATCTAGAAGTGAGTTTTCTTTTAAAATTTATCAAATTTGATCCCCACAGAAGTAAAATCACTATAATTATTGTTTGATTTTTTTTTTTTTTTTTTTTTTTTTAATGCTATACTTAAGTTACATTTTACAAACCCCAATGACTGACTGCGTTGTAATAACAACGCAAAGCTGATGTACAATCGAACATAAGCGTCTGAATCTTTACATAAGCTACTCTAAATTTTATGAAATCTATCAAATCAGTCAAAGCAGATGGATTTAAAACGGTTCTTCTGAAAGACAATATCAGAGCGACCCACCCCCAAAGATGAGTGACAATTTAACAAATCTAAGATCAATGCAGGGGTAGAATCGCCAACTTCCCTTCAGAAGTAAAATATCAAAACGGAATTAATAATAAATCGGCCCATTTCCGAATGTCATTCACACTGATCATTTCGTTTGAAATTAACTACGCTTGGGAATTCAAAGGATAGAAGAAATCCATTAAAATGTTTCTTTTCAAATAAAATGTTGGCTTTTAAATTCATGACCTTTTGCTTTAACCTGAGTTAATCACTCAACAACTGCCAATATTATTTGTTTGCAAAATAATTACAAAACAATATTTGTTATTTTCTCAGTCTAGTTCAATGTAAATGGTGTCATTAATTTTAACCTCCTCCTTTCATTGACTGCAACCGAACAGACAACTTATCTCATCACAAGAACAGAAGGAATGTCTTAAAAGCAGGAATGAGTCAATAGAGACTCTGTTCTGATGAGACGGAATTAAGGACCGCTTTACATTCCAATAAATTTTATTTATGAATGAATAATTATTTCTCACGCCATGTTTTTTTCAATACCTAACGAAGCTAATAATTCCTCAAGCAATTTAAGACTATTATGAAAATTCTGCCAAGCCATCTTTTCTATTATATAGCTCCGTAATATAAAAAGTATCTACAAAATTAGCTTCGTTTGTGACAGAAAGAAAATGTACATTCGTCTTTCGGTTAACAAAGGGAATAAAAAACGCACACAATTAACAACACTCGGCTGATTTTTGAATTTCTGATATCGGGAATACAAGACAGCCTGTTTGTGATTCATTAACCGTCCTCAGTTGAATTTACCCAGAATCAGAAATTCAAAAAGCTCTTCCCTCTTGTTTGTTAATTGTTTTTATTCCCTATCTTAACGTTAAAATCCCATTATGTCTTTCAGTTTGTTATTAGACATATGAAATTTATCAATATCCAATTGATATAAATAAATAAACAACGAACATAGTTTAAAGCAGCGGTCGCCAACCGGTGGTCCGTGGAAAATTTTTGATGGTCCTCAGAAATATTGGGACATTATTTCAATTTTAACTTTTACAAACCTTTGTCCAATATTTTGAACATTTTTAAAAAAAATTTTTACATTGTAACTTTGTTACTTTTAATGGGTGCATCTCATATTAATAAAATAAAAGTTTTCTGATTATTATTATTATTATTACATATTTATTTCCCTTTTTTTTCTAAATTCATATTAGTGGTCCGCCAAATTTCAAATTATACATTTAGTGATCCATGAAGTTCTAAAGGTTGGCGACCTCTGATTTAAAGCCTCCCCTTTTAATATCGTACTTAACAATGTACAACATGAAATAATAATAAAGTACTTTGGGAATCACTTTCATTTGTAATCGAAACTTCTACTACTAGTAATTCATGTTTCGCTACTTGTTCCAACAATTCCTTGAAAACCTACGTCTCAGAAAAATCCATTGAACTTTCCAAATAATTTTGTTATGAAATTCTATTATCCCCCGAGTGAGTTTTTTGTAAAACTAAACGTTAATCTCATCAAAGATATTCAATGTCTTCACAGAAATTCAAAATGAAGGAATGGAAACCAAGTGAATATTCGTTAGATACATGTTGTTATTTAAAAAAAAAATAACAAATTATTATTATTACGATCTAATGACGTAGAAGGTGATTGATATTTGTTTTAGTCTAAGTACGTCACTTAAAAAGGTTTGAAGTATTTTTCTTGAAGTCAATAAATGCTACAAATGAGTGAAATTTAGGTCGAAAGAGCTATTTCTGATCACTTGGTCTTCGTTAGAAGGAACTATTGTTTCAAGATATTCATTGTAATAATCAGATGATTCTTGTAATTCCAATTTCAAATTACTTTTATATATATCCCCATACACAATTCTCCTTCACTTCAATGAAAATTATTCCAGGGGCTTGTTTCTAAAAATCACATTGGTACTACTAAGACTTCCAACTGGCATTTTTTATTATCTATCGATAAAGATAGAAAGAAAAGAAAAAGACATTTGCTTCTAAGTATTTTTAGCTGAATATTAGTCTTTTTTTTTTTAAGTGTCACAAAAAAATTTCGAAATATTTCTTCAACACAATCGGATTTAAATTCCATTTCGTTATAACAAAAAAAAAATTAAAAATATTCCTTTTTTTTTTCTTTCTTTTTTGTATAAATACAATCGATAATTTACTACAATGTTATTAAGAACATTTTCTATATTTGGGGGGGGGGGGGAATAATAAAAGGTTTATTCCGAACTTCTTTACCAAACAGTTATGAAGTTGGTTTAACTTTTTGCCGATTTATGAACAAGTCACAAGAAATGGAATCAAACCGTGAAGCTGTTCTTCTTTTGAAAGTTAAAATAATGTCTGAAATTTTAGACCTCCTACTTCCGCATTTTACAAAACAAAACAAAAAACATTAAATTAACAGACAACCCCATAAACAAACTAAATAAATAACTGAATGTTAATGTAACAGAAAAGACAACTTTTTTATATGAGTTTCTTTTCTTCCCTAGTTTCGGTTTCCTATTCATAGCCTTTTTTCTTTCTTTCTCACGAGGTTTTTGATAAACTTCCTTTTTCAAAGGAAAGAGAAAGTTAAAAATAATTTGCAGAATGTCATAAAAGATTGGCACCCTTTCATTCATTCTTAAAAAAGTTCTTAACAAAGTAGGAAACTTCTATAGAATGATTAATTTTACGCCTTAAGTCGAAGGAGGTACTAGCAGTGCTAGAAACAGCTTAAATGGTAACAATTCGGTAGAAGAATTCGATCGGCACCAAGTCTTTGAATTTTCTTAAAACTTGCTCTGCTTAATAGTTAATGGATGAAAAGCAGCCGAATTTAATTCGTGCTCCATCTTTTAAGGTCAACCTTAATGGCACTATTGTTGCGCTGAAGTTGGTAATAAAGCCTTTCATTTAATAATGAAGCTTCACAATTTTTCCGCTAGAGTTTTCCAACAGAAAGGACAACTTTCAAACTTCTCTCCTATCGCAAATTAATGCACTTCTTTCGATGAAATTAAAAAAAACAACTGAAAATTATTAAAAAGGCAAGGGTTTCCCATTATTTGTTTCTTTCCAATGTAGAAGAAGAAAAAAAAGCTCCCTCCTCCATTATATTATCTTCTTCAACTAAAAATATAAAGGTGTAGTATTATATTAATTAGAAAATAAAATAGTGATGGAAAAAATAGTGGAATAATTTTTTAACTATTCAATTTACATAATTTGCATTAATAGGTAATTATTACATGAGACGCGACTCAATTATCTTGATATGAAATTGATTTCAAGATCTTCATCACCGATGCATTTTTCTACTGATTTGCTGTAATTTTGTGTGTGATTAAACGTATCAATAAAAAGTTTTCAGGTAATATATAACTGAGAAGACCTTGCAAATAAGGGTTAATTAAAATTCAGAATCTATTCAGTTATTCAACTAGAGGCAAATTCTTGTATTAGTCAATTTCAGCCTTTTTTCTTAGGAAAGGAAGATTCATCTAATCAACCGATCTAAGGTGTCTCCCCTTCCCCCAAAACTTTTGAAACACTGAATGATCTTCTACCTTTAAATAATCTATTTTTAACATTTTAAAATTTTTGTGTCGGGCCTTATCGAGAAATTTTCACAAAAAGCGATAAAATTTCCTTAGAAAGGTATTAGAATGGAAACAGGATTGTCTAACAAAGGATTTTATTATTGTTATAAGTTCAAGCCTTGGGTTTCCCCAGTAAAGGCAGCATGGCGGGTGAAGAACCAAAGAACATATTGCCAAGTGTAAAATTATTATTACTATTTAAACAATTCACATAAATCGTGCTCTACCAAAGTACTACACGAGAATATTACTTAAGCACATATATCTTAATTACTAATTCCAAAATATATTAAAGAAAAACAAATTATTTTTAGATATTCTTGCAATAACCAATACATTGGGTAGTTTCATAATTATTGGCCGATTCTGACACAAATAAAAAACCAGCAGTAACAGAGAAGAACTACATTTTATTCAGAAAAATAAATACCTTTGGCAGCAATATACTATTGAACTTACTTTGAGAGCTAGTAAGTTCAACATGTTTTTCAGTGCAAAAATGCCGCGGTGGCAGAAGCTGGCCTCACAGTGATCTAAGAAATCGCTAACGACATGAATCACAGCATCCTGGTTTGCCTCTCAAGAAGTTGTCTACATGGTGAAACATATGAAAGGGAGCCAAGTCTGGTGAAAGGTGAGGGAGGACCTCGTAGCCGAAGGTGTTGATTTTTTGCTTGCTTCCAAGATGTGGTCGTGGTCCATCAGGCAGGAGTATGAGGCCCGAACGATTGACGAGCGATGGTTGTTGTCCATAGCTGCCAGGAAACTGTTTCTGTTGATATGTTCGGCACTGAGCGCACGTATGGTGGACATTGCTTTTTATTCCATTATTATCTGCCTTAACTATACCGTGTCACACATAACCAGACGACCGGCTCCTGACTTATGGTCGATGTCAACATCACTGGCACGGAACTTTGAAAACAGTCTACAGACAGTTCTGTCATTCGTCGTGCCAACACCCTACGCTTTTTTGACATTGACAACCGTTTCGGACACATTACGTCCAAGTTTGAATTCTTGCAAAATCACTAACTCACTTAGGAAAAAAAAAACCTGTCAAACCATTAGAAAACGTTTAACCCAATTAAAAACATTAAAATTTAAAGTTTCTATGTTTACAGTTTTGGCTGTTGATAACTCAAGAGACGACAGCTACTGTAGAGTAGTTCTTATGTTTCATAAAAAAAATAAAAAAAAAATCTTTTTAGTGCTATTCAATTAACTAAATTAAAACTACAAATAGCTGAATAATAATTTCACTGGTCGTCTAGAGAGGAAACAAATTCATTTTCAGATGAACTCGGCATTACTGACTTGTCTTCTTTTAAAGGGACATTTTTAAATATCTAAATAGATAAAGGTGCTCTTAGGATAGAGCCGGGATTCGTGAATCTATTTTCTTCACTATAAGTAAATGAAATCACACTAACAAAGCCAGTTAAACCAGTAAACTTTACAATAGTTGTCCATAATCCCAAATTAAAAAAAATATATAAGATACTTTTTCTCTCTAGTGACCGGACAATCAGCAATTAGCTATTGCTGAAAGTCCTAAAAGTAGTCCAAATGAATATCCCCTGTTTGTTACAAATCGGATCCCTCAAAACATTACCCAAATAGCTCCCATACATCATAAGCAAAAATCCCCACAAACAGTGAAATACAGCCAGAACACTATCCCTTAAACCTTTCCCTTCGTTCACTCCAAAATATTTAGTTAAAGCTTGAATACAATACAAACAACAATAGATAACTCATTAAATACACACAACATAAATTTCTACTGGTGGGTGAGCAACAATAAGACCTGCACCATGAAGAAGCCATGAGAGCTCTCAAAATAGAATTTAAAAATGAACTTATCAATCATCGTTTTCACTGTCCATGGATTCTACGTGGGGCGGGGGGTTCACACAATCCGTCACTGAAAGCTCCGAAACTCATCAATGTCGTTGTGCTCCTTGGGCCTTTAGTCCGTCCTTCCAAACGTCCTGACGGTGAAGTCCAAACTCAGTCCGGCATTTCTCTCACAGCTGAAGAATCTCTGGCACTACTGTCCATCCACCTCCGTTCAAACCGCTGGGCTCATTTCCCACTTGACAAAACCTACCACACTTCTATCACACCAACCGCCAACGATTCAGTCCTTCGAGCGACAAAAGACTCCTCAAATTTCTTTATAAACTTCACATTTACAACCCTTTCTCTGCCACCACTAGGAAGTTCGATCAAATAATTGGTGGGAGATACTTGACTGTATATTCGAAATGGACCCCTAAATTTGTCAGCGAACTTCTTGTGAGGATTCCCAATTTCTCGATAAATTTTTTTCCAAAACTAGATCCCCTGGGAAGAAGATTTCCTCTCTGGTGGAATCATTCATTCGCTCAGCGTTTTTCCTATTAGCCAACACAATGTTTTGCCTTAAGTCTTCTGTCAAATTGTTCAGTTCGCTAGCACCAATTTGCTTGCACTCTATTACGAGGGTGGTTTGATAAGTTCTTGGAACGGAATAGAAAAAAAGTACGTATATCACTAAAACTTTTTTATTTTTCAATGTAGTCTCTTTGTAGATTAATGCACTTTGTCCAGCGATGTTCTAATGCTTTGATCCCATCTCGAAAATGAGATTCCTCAAGGCCTGCAAAATACCCGTCAACTTCAGCTATCAGTTCTTCTTTTGAAGAGAATCTCCGTCCACCAAGGAAAATTTTCAGCTTTGGGAAGAGATGGAAGTCTGACGCAGCCATATCAGGCGAATACGGCGGGTGTGGCAACAATTCATACCTTAGTGCGTGTAATTTTGCCATGACGACGGCACATGTTTGCGGGCGTGCATTGTCTTGATGGAAGATAACTTTCTTCTTTGCTAAACCTGGCCTTTTTTTCGCGTATCTTTTGTTGTAATTGGTCCAGGAGGTTAGCATAGTATTCTCCATAAATTGTTTTCCCGCTGGGAAGATAATCTACAAACAGAATCCCCTTCACATCCAGGAACACTGATGCCATGACCTTTCCGACCGAATGAATTGTCTTTGCTTTCTTTGGTGGCGGAGAATCAGCATGTTTCCACTGCTTTGACTGTTGTTTTGTCTCTGAGATATAGTAGTGGACCCAAGTTTCATCTGTGGTCACAAACCGGCGTAAAAAATCTTTTTCGTTTCTCCAAAAACGGGCCAAGCATTGCTCCGACATATTCATTTTTATGCGTTTTTGATCCAGCGTCAAGAGTCGCGGCACCCATTTTGCAGATATTTTTTTCATATGTAATTCTTCAGTTAAAATGTGATATACCCTTTCAGATGACATCTGGCAAGCTTGAGCAATCTCTCGCACTTTCAATCGGCGATCTTCAATTATCATTTTGTGCACTTTTGCAGTGATTTCTCGGGTAGTGACACATCTTGGCCGACCACTGCGTGAATCATCATCTAAGCTCTCCCGACAGAATTTAAATTCGTTTGTCCACTTTGCAGCAGTTGAAGGAGAAGAGCCCCCCAGTGTACTCTGGAAATCGGCATGAATGTCCTCTCCTTTCATACCCTTCTTTATGAAGTACTTAATCACTGCTCGAATCTCGACTTTATCCATTTTCGCAAATCACTACGCGGGAACAACATTAGAGGCACGTCACCGCCGCAGCTGTCCTCCAAGAGCACTGACGTGACACGTGTTTACAGGCAACAGTCGAATGAATACCACGTGAAAAACTCGTGGCGCTAGCGCTGCCCTGTGGTGGTGATTCCGAGAACTTATCAAACCACCCTCGTATTATTTCAATACCCATGGAGTCTTCCTGAAACCGCAAGTTTCCTTTCCATACATTAATCGTTAGAGAGAATAACCTGTGGATGCATGTACCTCACAATTATAGGCATAAACTGCCGTCAGTAATTCGTTTTTCCATCCCTGACTCTCGATCAACTATGCATTGAGAAGAGTCTGATTGACTCGTTCCACTAGCCCGTTTCCTGAGGTGTAATAAGCAGATGAAAACAAATGCTTCATTGCAGTTCGTTTCAGCATTTCACTCAAAAGCCTAGATCTAAACTGAGCCCCATTGTACTTAATACTGCTTTAGGAGACCAATACTACAAATGAAATTCTTAAAAATAAAGTCGGCTACTACCTCGGCCTTCGCATTTACTAGGGATCCAGCTTCGAGCTATCTGTTGGAATGCTTCAATACAGTTATAATAAACTTTGTTTTATCTTTCTCTGCAGGGTAGATGGGACCAATGAAATCGAGAGACTAAAATTCCCCAAATTCTCCTGTCGGTAGCTATTTGTAATGGCGCTCGATTGGCGACTGGACCAGGTTTCTTACACTGGCAAACTTCACAGCTTTTAACAAAAGTTCTCACGTCTTTGTAAATTGCTCTCCAATAAAATTTTCGAGAAAGATCCTGAATCGTTTTAGCCACTCCCGGATGTTCTTTCGCCTTATCATCATGAAAAACTGACATCACTTCTTCCAAAAGGGAATGCATTTGCGATTAGTATTTCCCTTCTTCAGTAAAATGCCTTGCATTTCAATATATGATTTGGACATCTTCCTCTGAATAGCCTCGCCTTGTTCACCTCTTAGCTTGCTCAAGATTCGCCGACAAAACTTACCAAGAGCTTGCGCCACTGACCATTTAATAATACTCTCCGGAGTTCCCAATACTAGGGTCTCATCAGCTAATAATGCAGGTGAATGAGCCCAAGTGTCGTGTAGACTGCTAACATCATCCACCGGCTGTCTGCTCAAAGGATCAACATTGGAATGAACCCTGCCTGCCCGATGTACAACCTCAAAATCAAAATCCTGAAGGAGCAAAGCCCATCGCAGTAGCCTGGCATTAGAATGTTTGAAATTAATTAACCATTTCAAACAGTTGTGATCAGTAATCAAAGTAAATTTACTTCCATGTAGGAAATGCCTACCTCTCTTCAATGCAAATAAAACTGCAGCCAGTTCTAACTCTGTAGTAGTTCTTTTACTTTCCGCTTTGCTAACTTTCCTGGAAAAAAAATGCAAAAGACCTCTCCAACTCATCCTCTCCAATCTGAGTCAGAGCCACTCCCAAACCCGTGGCACTAGCATCCCTACAAATATTGAAGGGTCGCTGGGGGTCAAAATGAGCTAACACAGCTTCACTTACCATGACCTCTTTGATCAAAGGCCTCCTGTTGCTGAGGAAATTTTAGGTCCTTCCGAATTAGCTTTGTGAGGGGAGCAACTTTCTCAGAAAATTTTTCTATAAGATTCCTATGATACCCGCACATTCCTAGAAATGATCTCACCTCCTTGATATTAATGGGAATGGGATAATCCAAGATTGCTCGGATTTGCTCCTTTGAGGGTCTCATACCTTCGTTGCTGATTTCATAGCCCAGAAAAGTAACTTAATTGACACCAAATTGGCACTAGACATTTTCAATCGGATTCCCGATTGCCTGACACACTAAGACTTGTTTCAAACGACTCAAAATCGTTTTTCTACATCTGGAGCAAATACTAACAAATCATCGATATAAGGGAGAACCACATGCCATTTCATATGTCCAAAAATATCATCTGCTAGTCTCTGAAAATAATTGGCGCTCGTGACCATTCCCTGGATACTCTGCAATGCTTCAAATGTCCATCCATCATTGAAAATCCCAATTTTGCCCGATATTCCTTCTTCACTTTGCACTGAAAATAATCCACTCGTCCAATCCATAATGGAATAAATGGCAGACTTATTCAAAGAGGAGACTGCATCCTCTACTCTAATAAATGGATAAGGATCCATTTTCAAAATTTTGTTCAGTTTACGGAAGTCGCTAACAAGTCTAAAATCTTTGTTTCCTGATTTCTTCGCCAATAGAATTGGAGCGGAATACGGTGATCGACAACAATTCATTATACCATCATTCCTCCAATTCTTTAATCTGCCTCTGAAATTCCGGTCTCTCCATCCGCGTCATGTGATAAGGTGGAACGGCTATCAGCTTATCACTCGTCAATTTAATGGATATCACTTTGTCTTCTCACTTTGCCTAAAGGGAAGGAGGAGGTACTGAGGCAATCCGCATAATTCAACACCTAATACTCAATTCTCTTTTTTCTCTCCAGGACTTAAATGATCGCCTACACTTATTTGAGCTCTGAAACAACGAATACCTACGTCATATCCCTACTAGAAGAGTCTGGCAGGCAAAGTGCGAGCTCAACCTCATCGTCCTCTGACTTATCCTCCTCTTGACCTAAAGGTTTGCTGACTTCCCAATCATCGGTCAACAGCTCTCCCCATGCTACACAAGATCCTTCAAAGACCTTTGCTAATACGTTGGAGCCATTTAAAACCAACAACCTTCCATTTCCATCCTCATCAAACTCGACCATCTAACTCTAACTATAGGACAGGGTAAAATTCAGGAACACTATCAATGAATTTTAAAATAGCATAATTGACTGAGTGATTATTGATACTAAAACTGATCTTAACAAGGTCATATTATTCCAATGGAACATTTTCTCTGATGCTAAAATCAGGTTAAAACAACTGGGAGGATTTCCTTCAAATTTGATACATTCTTTTACTTAAGGTCGAAATTTGGCAGAAACCTTCTTAGGTTGTACTTGAAAAAAGTAAGCTATTGGAATTTCAATTAACCACCCCTAAAGGATTGAAATCCCTCAAATAGCACCATATGTGCACCTGGTGGCAACAATCGTAAGTAAAATATTGTTGTGCATAATAATGTCATATAGTAACCTGATGGCAAAAACTTGTTATATTTAAATTAAATTTATAACAATAAATATATACACTCATGGACAAAAAAATTAGCGCACCAAGAAGAAGTCGTCAAAATGAAACGAAAATTTACATACATAACGACTACTTTGATATAAGTAAATGATTAGAAAATCAAAGAAAATGGATAATTTTTTCAGAGAAAAAGGCTAAAGAACGGAGGAGTTAATACTCCGTTGGACCCCCTCTAGCGCGAATGCACGATGCGATACGATCGGGCATTGAGTCATACAAGTTCTGTATGATGTCTTGAGACATTTCGTTCCATATTTGCTGTAATCTTGCCTCTAGTTCGTTCAAACTCGTGGGATGCCCAACTCGTCGTCCCAAATGATCCCAGATACGCTCGATTGGAGACAAATCTGGGGATCGGGCAGGCCAAGGAAGGGTAGTAATAGTGCGGAGACAGTCTTGTGACACCCTTGCCGTATGAGGCCGAGCATTGTCTTGTTGAAAAATGGCTCCTAGGAGCCGTTGCATGAGTGGCAACACATGTGGTTGCAGGATTTCATGAACATACCGCTGGGCTGTCATGGTGCCACGGAACAATACTA
>JAFIDM010000002.1:75539942-75552823 GCA_023159025.1 Thereuonema tuberculata | reverse complement strand
GCGTGACGTCATATAGCGGCACTCTTAAACTTATTTAAAGGGGTGTTCGGAGAAGTTCTCTCTCTCTTGCCGTTTGCTCTCTTGCCTGCTGTTCCCTCGCCGTTTAGTTCTCCTGACCTTTGCTGCAATGCACCTGGCCTCGTCGACCGCCGCGGACAAGGTATTGGAAGCCGCGTCTCAGATTATCGACAAATCGAAGTCATGTCGACTTGTTTGTTAGAAATAGGGCGTGTTAAACCAAGTTATCTTTAGTTAGAATAGGCAACCCATGGATAGCCTTAAATTTCTATAAATCATTTATGAGAAAAATTACTGAAATTAATTTGCAAAGCAAGGCTTGCAAATTTTTGTGTTCAATGCACGTGTACACCCGTGCAGGATTCCACAAGCTATTTAGTGCTTCGTAAGTAAAATTTGTGCTTCGTAATTTAGTTATTTAGTGCTTCGTGAGTGAAATTTCAGTGCGTCGTAATTTAACTTTATGCTTCAAGAAGTTCTAAGCCATAGCTTCGTCGAAATTGTTATTCTCAAGTGAAGTAACATATTATTATTTGCAGTGTTGAATAAAATTGTTAAGTTTAATTAATGTGGTGAATGCGTTGTGCTTCTTTGTGCGTGAACGTGAAGTGTGGCTCCCCCACGCTCCGAATGGACTGGGTTAGTCAGGGCGTACCATGTAACGACTTTGGAGGGGGTAGATAGAAAATTCACCGAACGGACTTTTCGGTTGGCGCCCAACAAATACCCGAACAACCCCTGAAAGGCTAAAATAACCCCCAAGAGCAGCGTCCCGTTACAATATATATATGTGATAATAAAAGAAAAGAGTTAACTATCCTTTTACTGTCCAACAGAGTTATAATATCTGTGTAAGAATTATCTATGATTTAAGCTCACTCTCAACTACACTTCCATGCAGCTAAATCGACTCACCCCTTCAGAGCTCACAAAAAGGTGTATATTTTTTAAATGGCTTAACCGATTTTCAAAAAACTTTTTTTTTTGAAAGCCTAATGTTTTTACTTTACAATGACACCATTATCATTAAAATCTGTATAATATTTTGTTTTGTAATGCATTTTGAATGAAAACGCAAGCAAAATGCATGCTTAAAAAAAAAAAATTGGGGATACTTAAAATTAAATTACAACAAAAAAGTCAAGCAAAACAAGGAAACTTTTATTAATCAATACTTGGTATTGCCTCCCCTTGCCTGTATGACGGCTTGCATGCGGTTCCTGATAGACCCTATTAAGATTTTGACAAAATATTGGGGGATCCCATTCCACTTCTCCTCCAGCACAAACTTGAGTTCGTTTTTATTAGACTGTGCCGGATTTCTGGCTTGGACCCTTCGTTTGAGCTTGTCCCACAAATGCTCAATCGGATTCATGTCGGGACTGAGGGCTGGCCACTCCATCGTCTCGAGACCAACCTCCTCTATGAATTGCCGAGTGGTTCGTGTTGAATGACACCGGGCATTGTCATGCACCAACATGAAGTCTTCCCCGATATATCCTGCGTAGGGCACAACATGATCCAAAAGAATGTCCTCAATGTATCGTCGAGCAGTCAGACCCCCTCTCCGGCCTCCACCAGGTATGAAAACAAGATCTGTTGTTCCCTCAAGAGATATGCAGCCCACATCATGCAGGAACCGCCGCCATACGAGACTGTTTCAGCAAAACAGCAGTGTGAAAATCGCTCCCCTGGACGCTGGTAGACCCGGCCTCTCCTATCATTACCATGGAGACACATTCTGCTCTCATCAGTGAATAGGACGATCCGCCATTGCTCGATGCTCCAATTGACGTGTTCCCGAGCAAATTCGAGTCGTGCTGTGCGGTGACTTACGGTCAATTTTGGGCCTCTAGCAGGCCGTCTTGGAGTGAGGTTGGCTTCCTTCAAGCGTCTTCTGACTGTCCACTGACTAACAGCTACTCCACAAACTTGTCTCAGCTCCTGTTGCAGATCGACGCCCGTGAGATGGCGATTTCGCAGTGAAGTTGAAATGATAAAGCGATCTTCCTTCTCAGATGTGAATCGGCACCATCCAGTATGTGGTCTCCGAGTGAAGGTACCAGTTTCCTGAAACCTTCTGAATACTCTTGAGACAGCAGATTGGCTCAAGTTTAGTTGACGAGCGACTTCTTGTTGACTGTGACCTGCTTGCAACAAAGCAACAACTTGTGTGATGTCTTCTGGCGTAGTATCGATGGGTTTGTGAAAACAATGAATTAAACTTGCAGAGATGTGTACAGATGAACGTCTGATAAGCGACTGATAAGAAATATCGGTTCACGTGGGATTTTATAGGGGATTTTATAACGGAGTTGGTGGTTTCCGTTCAGACTGCATTTTGCTACGCTTACGTTCAGATCACATTCATTTGGAAAATATTGTACAGATTTTAATGATAATGGTGTCATTGTAAAGCAAAAACATTAGGCTTTCAAAAAAAAAAAGTTTTTTGAAAATCGGTTAAGCCATTTAAAAAATATACGCCTTTTTGTGCGCTCTGAAGAGGGGAGTCAATTTAGCTGCACGGAAGTGTAGAAACCAAATCACTTATGCGCTAAGAAATAATTATAATCAACAACATGAATTTCAATTTCTTTCTTTACTACAATGGAAATAATTCTGGATGCATTTATCGATGATTCTTCTACAAGATCGTTCCAACAACAGATATGATATATCAATATAATTTAACATAATAAGAACACAATTTCTTCTATTTGTAAGTCAGTAGTTCACAGTCAATCGTTGATATACATTCAACCTTTTTTCCTATTGTATTAATATTGATTTAAAGTCATTCTTGCTATGTTGCTTTAACACTATCTAAGTTCATCACTTGTTCGAAATAGAAAGTTCAACACTTGTTCATAATGGCACTAACATAAAAGTTCTCTTGAGAATTCCTTCATACATCTGCACTTCCATTAATTCTTCCGGAAATTCAATCTTAAATATTTATTGAAGAATCCGCTCGATGAGAGATTAATCAAGACGATGTCTTCTAATTGTCCGAACTAAAAACAATAAGTAAATTCTACTTACGTAACACCTTGGGAATTTGATTATCAAATCTCAGATACCCTTCTCAAACCGGTGTATGTCTCCTGAAATCGCTTAGGCTCATTCATCTCTCTTTCCGAAAACATGTGCATTCGAATCCTCACTGTGAAATCCAAACTCCGCCATCTTGAACCATTGGAACGTCCGTAGATTTTATTTCTGCAAATATTCACTTAACACATATTTTAGCAAACATGCTAAAATAAGCAAAATCATTAGTAGACTGGATATTTCAGTTATTTGAAATTCCTTTTCACCATCTACTAATCGCCGAAGGATATATATATTTTTATATCCAACTGGCTCCCGTTGCATTCATCCTTGCAACACCGTGATGCAGCAAGCAACTGTCAGAAGAACATTTTCTCAACTTTACGTGATTGCTTCTCTCGTGCAACAATCCAAGAAACAATGAAGATTGCTCGCATATATCACGTAGCATATCCTCCACTAACACATAGTTTCTTGCGCTTCGATTTGAACAACGAACACTGTTATTCCAGCCATTCAAAAAATAGCTCATCTTCAAAATCATGAAGAATTTATTTAACAACATTTACAAAGAAAATCAAATTGCTATGAGAATTCACAACATCTGATTTCATTTCCTATGAAATCCACAAAACTAGAACTGAAATATTTTTGTACATAATTCTCTTCCGCATCCTCTCCTGTTCTTTGTCAAAATCGAAATGATATGTATTAGACGAATTTTCGATATTCCGATCAATAGGTATAAATGGGGGGAGGGAATCTTTTTGGAAGGGTTTGCATATCTCCAAAACCACTTGAGGTGGAAACACGAAAGTTATCATGAGTGTTTTGTGTCAAATTGAAAATATGCCTTTTCGATATTTAGCCCTTAGGGATGTAAAGGGGGAGGGAAACATTTGAGGGGATGGGCAGACATTGTTGAAGGATACGTCTACAAGGTTTTTGGAAAAGAGTTAGATTTGTAATTATCACATGATTGTTTATGAACTGGGAGGTTTGAAGTGATAGAAGTGTGGAGAAGGGCGGAAAGGAGTGGGAAGTCTTATTTTTGATATTAATTTCATAAAAGTGCTTTAGTTGGAAACATGAGTGTTCTTTGAAATTTGAGATGAGTGTTCTTTGTCAAAATTGAAAAGATGCTACTTGATTGAATTTTTTATATCGAGCCCTAAGGGGTGAGGGAATGGACAAACAATCTATGGGGTTTTTGGGTTGCACAATAAGAATGTAACATTAATTTGCATGTGATTTTTACCAACTCAGGAAGGTTTGATGTGATAGGGGTGTGGAGACAGGAAGAAAGGGGTGGAAAGTATGGGAAAGTTTCGAAGTAGTCTTACAATTTTAATTTCTTTCTCATCCACATCAGGACACCTTTTTTCTTCGTAACCCATGTTATGAAGAATGGATACTTCAGCTAGTACATATAAAGTTTTTATGTTTGCATGAATGTTCTCTATACAATTTTACACCCATTGACTGATCTGAACCCAATTTTGCATTGTTACTTTTTACTAACCTGCAGAAAATATAGGCTATCACCTCAACAGACCCCCCTCCTCATCCTGAAAAGGAGTGAAATCCCTGAAATAGTGCCCCATATGCACCTGGTGGCAACAACAGGAACTATTGTTGTGCATAATAACACCACATAGTATCCTGGTGGCAAAAATTAGAACTAAAATATTTCTGTGCATAAATGACTTCCGTATCTTTTCCTTAGTGAACACGAAATTTGACATGAGTCAAAATCTTGTCAAAATCAAAATGATATGTATTAGATGAATTTTTGATATTCAGATTCTAATATAGGTGTAAATGGAGGAAGGCAACCTTTTTTTTAGTGCTTACATATCTCAAAACCACTTGAGATGGAAAAACTAAAGTTGTCATGAGTGTTCTTTGTCAAAATATTGTTGAACGATACTTCTACAGGTTTTTCGGCTTCCACAATAAGAATATAGCATTAACTTGAACTCATCATGTGATTGTTTACAAGCTGGGGAAGATTTGATGTCATAGGGTTGTGGTGAAGGGGAGAAAGGAGCGGGAATTCATATATTTTCCAATCTGGATATTTTATATAACATTACTATGTACCTATCATGTGGCTTTTGTATAAACTGGGAATGCTTCAAAGTGATCTACTACTCTGCAGAAAATACCTTGGAACTTGGTCACACCACCCCCTCCCCCTGATTTCATATCCTTCACATATTATGATGACAGTAACTGCTAAATGCTTAAACGGATCTGCACTATATTCTGCACAGTTAATCTCTAGCACCTGGTGGTAAATATAGGTTACCAGAAAACCAGCCTCCCCCCCCCCTCCCCGGGCAATGCCGGGTCTAGTTATAGATAAAATTCAAGAACCTTTCTACAGGCTGTCCTTAATAGGAGAAGTGTTTATGTCCAGATGAAAGCATCAATTCTTTATTTTAATATTTATGCTGTTCATCCAATGAGATTAAACTCTGAAAGCAATGATTCTGAGATAATCAATGACAACCACAATCTTATTAAATGCAGAGAAGTTAAAAAAATTGAAAAGGAAAGAATATTACATCAATGATTGCCTGATTCAATGTTGTTTTTTTTCCCGTTTTTAATAAACTGTAAAAATTGAATAGTCTATATATTAATCTTGAACAATTCGGAATTGCTGTTGTTGTTAAATTAATAATTTCTTTTTTTTTTCCTTGTTTTCTCAAACATGCAACTGATTTTAAAGTTCTCCCTTCCAATACTGTTATTTTATTTTATTTACTTGCAACTCAATTTTAAACTCTACTACACCCAAACAAAAAATTCCAATTTTTTTTTTGTTTTGTGGCTCTGTAAATGTTTGTGAGGGAAAAAAATAGGAAATAATAATAAACTAAAAAAAAATTATATTATTATTATTAATGAGACAATTTATTTTGACTACTTTTAGGAATGTAGTAAGAAAATCACTAGAGAATAAGCAGTGGCTTTGTTTTTTCATCAGCCAGAAGTTCACTGAAACAGGTAATTCAATGTTATTCATTTCTATTAAATCACTCTCCAATGATAATTTTCTTGGATTCTGATGCTCCAAGACTGGGAAGATGAGTGAAACATTTGTAAACAATGGACCCAATTCAGAAAATCAACTGAGATGTGAGGGTGATAGAAAGTGGTACTGAACATTTTTAGTAAACTAACTCTTTTGTAATGCACAACTGTTTCAAACCTGCTCATCTTCTGAACCATTTGAAATTAGTTATGTCTGTGAGGTAAAATGTTACAGAAATGAAGCAACGTTTGGAGTTCTAGCAGATTATTATGAATATGGTGGACAACAAGACAAAAGGAATGCAGGAAGCCTTTTTCATCAGAAACAAACCAAGGATCAAAGGAACAATTTCTAGGGTTTCATCTTACCTGTAATTATTTCATTATTCTCAATCTTTCAAAAGCCTGGATTTTATAATAGTTATCCAAGCATTTTATTCATTTTAATATGGCATTTTTTTTTTATTAAACATATACCTAATTGATGTAATAATTTTAAAATATCTTTCAAAATATCAATGATAATCACATGACATTATTAAAAATTGAACTGCTAAAATATATCTTTGTAAAACAAGATGCAAAAATTAAAATTACTCTCATCAATATCAACTGTTGAGAAAGTACAAATCTAGAAGTGTTTGTATATTTAACTTCCTACTGGAAATATGCAGAAGCTGTTACTGAAAAGTCTTCACTGTCTCATGAATTCTGAGCAGAACAGAAAGCAGTGTTTCAAGTGAATTGCACAAAATAGGAGGGAAAATGCATTCATCACCAATCCCGACCAGAAAGTCACAAAAAATGAGACTATTCTCCATCTTGGGAGGTGTTGCAAACTGGAACTAATAGACAAAACATTCTCCCAATTGTATGGATTTTAAATTTATATTTTCCATGTTTTGGATTTATGTATTGAAGTTCCCAGTAAATCAGAAAGGAACTCATAGTTGATTATTTCTCTTGACTGATTTCCCCAGATATTTCTACTGCCTGCAAAAAATCTAATCTTTATTGAAAAGTTTCTGAAAATTGGTTGCTACATGTCTTCATTTTTTTAAAAACTTCTCTTGGGCTTTATTCACACTTATTTCTAATTTATTCATATTTCTTATTAATAACAACTTTAAATTAAAAAGAATAAAGAACATTTTTAGTGAAAATATTGTTTGGTCATTTAAAAAGCAAAATTATCACAATTCATTAATAATATAGAAAACTGGTTCCTACCTGCAGGGACAGGGAAAATATAATGGCATGTCATTTGAAGAAATCTTGCTGGCATTATCCTGAAAGACAACAAGAATGACAAAATTCTGTAAAATGTGATATACATCAATAAAAAAAAGACACACAAATCATTTAACTTATCTTTTTAATGAGTATATAGTGATTGAAATTCATCAATCCAATAAATCTTACCTTAACCAGGCCAGTACCAGTGGCCTTGAGGACTTTATCAGGACCAGAACACATAAACCGATGACCTCTTGGACATTCATATTCAACTCCAAGAAAAATCTTTACTGTTAACTCAGAAAAATCTATGAGAAATAATTAAACACAGTTAGTCTTAGCAATTGAGGAAGCTTTCAAAAAAATTTTAAACATTTGAAAACTGTTGCTTTGATGTAGGAAATATGCTTAAAAAGTTTAAATATAAAAAAGAAATAAAGGAAAAAAATAATAAAGTGATAATGATATTCAAATAGCAATGGCAACAATAACTCAATATCAAGAGTATACCTCTAAAGACTAAACACTAACTAAAGATCAATGTTGGAACCATTAAAAAAATCAAACATTGCCTAACTAGCTAGCTTAAGTTTTTTTTCTTATTTTTTTTACTTCTTTTATTCATTTTGACGTTGCAAAGGATGACAGAAATTTCAATTTCCATCCATCCATTCGCAGTGTAAGAAGTTTTAAGATATATACAGAATGATTGTATCTCCCATTGATCCCATTTGAAAATACACAAATTTTCAAATCACATAAGACATCTTGGATGTAGCATTAAATAAATAGCAAAGATTAATAAATTGGTGTAAAATAACAAACAAAAAAAAAAGAATTCTCCAAGACAATTGGTGAATTTTTAAAGAGAAGAAGCCTAGAATTAATCAAAATGGAAAAGATGGAATAGTTTCTTTCAACAAGAATGTCATCCCAGAGCATTTATTTGAACCTTCTGCTCTAAAACTGTAAAACAGTCCCAAATAAATTGCCTGCATTTAATTCTCAAAAAAAAAAAAAAAAAAAAAAAAAAACCTCAATGGCAATGGAAACATCTACCTTCCACTACTCTTACTGAGCTTCTTCTGAAATAACCACTACCATAATATCTTCCTTATTATTAAAATGAAAAGTCTAATTTAGACACTGGAAGAATATCTTTTGAAGAATTGTTATAGGTTACACTTACAATTGACAAATCAAGTGAAGTAAAAAGAAAATGGAAATGGGAATCCCCACAAGTCAATACATCAGATAAAATGCTGCGCTGAATGCAAAGAAAAGCACTCTGAAACAAAAAGAAATTCGAAAAATGGAAAAATCTCACATTAAAATTCAGAAATTTAAAAAGATGGTTGCAATAACATCCATCAGTGGATGTAAACATACAATACGGATGATGCAGATTGCATTGAAAGATAAAATAGGAGAATATGAAAGCTTAGAAACAAAGTTCATCGATGTTAATGAAAAACAAATTGATGACCGAGCTTCAGTAGAGTTTTGCACACAGAAAAAAGACAAAGCATATTTTTTTGAGGACAAATAAATTATTTTGATGATGATGATTCAAGTAGTACATTTCAAAAGTTTCTGAGAATCAGCATCCCACAATATTCAGATTTCCAAAAGAGCAAGACTCCATAGATCCATCTAGTCCAGCTCTAGATCTGAATGAAGAGAAGACTTGAAATTCTTTATGTCTCTGCTTATATTTTCTAACATTCAATAAAAAAACTGCATTAAATCAGTTCATTGTCTTAATATCGTGGTCAGTTTTGCATTTATTAATTAATTGTACCTACATTTGTCTTTCTACTTCTGGTTGTCTTCATGGAAGAAAAACCTATTTTACACTAAAAATATTATAACAATTGAAATTTAAAAATGTCATTCTGTAGCTTGAAAATTGCAGAATATGCACCAGCAACCATCAAATTTAAACATTCAGCTTTGAGTGTGAGTGTGTAGTTAAAAGCAATTTTCATCAAAAACATACATCATCATCTCAGAAAGTTTATTTTATGGTTTCTCACAAGGTTCCCAGGTTTCTTCAATAATATTTCTAAATTTTTATTGTATTTTTGTTTGGTCTTAATGACCAAAGTCTTCAAGTTAGATTTTTAAATTTTTGATGTGCACCTACCCTCCTGACTGTTCAATATTTATTTTATTATTTTTAGTAATTATTGATATAACAGTTCAATTATTTAATATTTTATTTAGTTCCATCCTAAGGTAATACTAGAGGAGAGTGTATAAAGCATACTTACTTGTTAATTAAACAGAAACACTGAGGTATTTTACCTAACGGTTTCAAAACAATAAGCATGCTCCATCATCAAATGGATGCCTTAAATAAATGGAACAACACAAACAAACACAAAGATAGTGTAAGGGAAAGACTAAATAGCAATGGCAAGCATTTTGCTTACCAGTTATCAGATTATAAACTTTGAGCAGGATTATGTAGGATTATGTTCAGAGAGGAGGTGATGGATTATTCTACTGTGATGGCTAGTGATCACCATTGTCACTGTCACTAACCACTTATAGCATTCATTCCATGGACCCTCACTTACAATTTGAGCTTGAACAAACATCCAACAAAGACATCAACTACCTGCATGTATCCATCATATATCATAACATTACCATTCATGGTGAACAAAAAACCCACAAGGTCAAACAGATAAATTGATTACAATTCCAGTATACTTCCACTCATACAAAACCAACACAACAGATTTCTTGATATATGAAGAAATAAATATTTGCTCAGCCCAACAATCACTACGTAATGGGCTGATAACCTTATGTAACATACTCCATCTCCATAATTACCTCTCCCACCTTTACCACAGCCACCTTTATCTCCTACAACACCATCAAAATCATTCAACTTGACTCTTCATCACATACATCACTTTCATTTACTACCTACTCCTTGAATACTTCATCACACAATTCTTTGTCCTACATCAGAATGACTCTGATCCTTAAACATATACACTCTACACAATACAAAACACAATGATCCCTCCAATACCATATACTTGATCCCATGTACACAATTCCCCTCAGGTTATGTTGGATAAACTGGCCATTTCCTCTCCACAATGAACACAAAAAAAGCTTTCACTGCCAAAGACCCCACATATTTATATAGTCGCACACTTCAGGAAACAGGAAGTGATTTTACTATTGTTAGATCCCTCATCTACCACAAAAGAATAGCCCATTATCTCCTCTCTGATTCATATCAAATAACCCCATTCAAAGCCTGCAATCTGAAACTGGTGGACAAAACACTCACCATCAACTGGTAGCGTTTCCCTTACAAGATATCTTCATCTTTGTCATCCTAGATGGTGATGGAACATGCTCAATGTCTTGGATATAATACCTCACTGCTTCTATTTTTATTAACAAGTGAGTTTTGTACACTCTTCTTAAAATTTCATTAACACACTTAAGATAATAACTTAAATAATATACAAGTTTCATTTTAAGTCCTGGTGACGATTTAAAAAGTAATATTCTACAATTTTTAGTTCATTTTTTTTTTTTTTAAAGTACAAGACAGACATTAGCAACTTGGTTACAGACTCTTTCATTAGCAATAGTATATTTGATTCAATGAAATCTAAAAAACTCTGAAAGACATCTAAATTGTAAAAATATACATATAAACTAACTTTGAAAAAGAAAACCACATCTACGCCAATAATCACATATAGACTTTAATTATCTTCTTAATTCTAGGCCACGGAAAAAACAAAATTTAAAGAGAAATAGAGGAAACGTATTTTATTACATTAATGAACAACAACACACACTTGCCAAATCTTGTTATATAAAAATACAGATAATTTCAGATGCCAACAATAAAGAAAGGAAGCAAGGGAGAGAATACGGAAGAAATTACAAACCACAAACGAAGAGGGCAGGAACAAATAACCCCAGCAAATGAGACAACACATAGCTCAGTAGAGTAAACTATCACCCCCACAATAACAGCCCAACGTCTACACCCTAGAAAAGAGGTCAATGACATTACCAACGAGAAGTTTGAAAAAGAACTGGATCAGCAACAAGAAGAACACTCCAATAGAATAAAACTTTCATAATTACTTCCATATCTGTACACTTTTATTAGCTATCCATAAATATATATATATATAGTATAGTATATATATTCCATACATATATATATAGTACCAAAGATTTTTGTAAAATTGTTGAAAATGAGCTCCGCAAAAAAAGCTCGAAAGCTCCAGATCATGTATGTATGGTTTTAATTTTTATTTATAATTATGTTTTTAATTTTTAACTTATTTTTGTGTATTGGCTGAAACTTATTTCTTCAAAAACAAAACCAGACATTGTACATTTTTAGTAAAATAAGTCAACATTATAAAGAGATTAAACATAAATACCTCTATTTCCTTTCTTTGCTTTTAAAAGGTGTGCTTTTTTCCCTGCTACTTCTGAGATAGCTGGCCATTTTTCTTTATTTTCAAGCTTAATGGTCATATCCCAAGGTAGTAGAAAATTAGTTCCTAATATAAATCCAGGTTGTTCTTGAATGCCTGCATCAAACATAAATACCAAAATTAAACATTATCAAAAAACATTCCTACACTGATTATCTAATATTTACATAATATAAAAAATCTCAGATTATTTACCAATATTATGTGAATAAAGGCTTGAGGGTCCCAAACAAACCAATGACCACGATGGGAATTTTGGCAACAAACCAGCAGGGCTCTCCAAATGTAACATTCCAGGTAAATATTCGGTTGTTGATGGCTGGCGAACAAGAGGCTTCTCTGAAATTTAACTTATAACTGTTAGGATTTTTGAAACTTTATTATAATTAAATATTATTGAAAACAAATAAATATAAAACTAATTGATAGATCAGTTGTTATTTGATTTTCTAAGAAAAAAAACATATACACTCTAATGTTTAAAAAAAAATTACAATTTTAGATTAATATGGACAAATCAAACTATATCACAGTGATTCAATGCTAATTTCATGTAATGAACTTATCATTTCTTGGATACTCTGTCCACAAGCGTTATCAAAACATCAATAAAAAATTATGATCAATATCTCAAGGAACAATTCGTGGCAAGTGAATATTATTTCATATTCTGTGATGAACTGAAAAAAATAATAAAGCTGTTGCAACAGACAGAAACCAATTCACAAAAATTCTGTAACTAAGAAAATAGGTGACATATCATTGGAAAGAACAGGAATAAGTAATTGCTTTGGATGCCAGGACCAAGAATTTCGGGATTGTCCAGATGATAAAGAAATAAGGTGGAAAATATATAGAATAGAGGAGAATATCAGAGGGTCAAGGAGATTGAAATTTGGTTTTCTATAGAAAAAAATGTTAATTTTGTAAGTTAGAGAACACTGAAATTCAAAGTGAGTAAGTATTATCTCGACCAATTTCTATATCGATTTCTGGTGTTTCTTTTTATTTATTTTCTATATCTTTTTTTTTTTT
>JAFIDM010000002.1:75511249-75521669 GCA_023159025.1 Thereuonema tuberculata | reverse complement strand
AAAAACAAAAAAGGGCAGAGATGTAATTAACACTAGATTGATTACAGGTAAATTAAAAAATCATCAGGCAATATTAAATTGTAGTTATTACAAAAACGTTTCAGGAACTAACCATCAATTACAAAGTATGTTCTTTGTTATCATTGCACTGTTGCCCATATAGGAAAGAAATTAACCAGTTGCATCGGCTCAGAGCCCAAGGAGACATAAAGCTGTTTAAAATGAAAATATATTGTGCTTTGTAGTACCTTCACTATTGCTTTAGAATTATTTTAATACATTATTTAATGAAAACAGATTTTTGTGGTTTAATAGAAGCCTGACTGCTTCATATGAGACTACACTTAATAATGGTTCAGCATTAATGTAACCTTCCACCACAGTTGAATTCAAGACACTCATTTTTATTAAAAAAAAAAAAAAACAACTTTATAATGTTTATTTTTAAAAAATGAAAGTACGAGGTTAAAGAAATGTTTAACACTACTACTTTTAATCCATTTAATTTTTTTTTCTTTTATTTATTCTATTAAAAGTAAAATAGGAATGTAGTTTGCAAAAAAACTGTTAAACTATACCAGAGCTTAAACAAAATATTATCTACAACAATGCTGTTTCTGATGTTGGTGAGATGATATCATATTTATAAATAAAAGTCCTTCACCTACTTATAAAAAGAAACGGATAGAATAATATTGACAAATTGTTTCTTGAGCTTTGCTTCTTATAAATGGAACAACCTTTGCCATTTAGGAATGAATTGTTTCCTTTCTTCAGATTAACATGGATTGAAATTTCTTAAGAAAGAGGATTAATGAGACTCATTCCCACTTAAGAGATAATATTTTTCTTTTCAAAATTATAACACAAAATGAAAATAAATTAAACAACAAATTTACTACTGTTAAGATGTCAAGATTTTTAGAGAAAATAATTCTCTTTCTAAAATATCACTTAAATTCCTGAGCCTCTTCTCCAGACGTATATATATAAATATTGTAAGGATGAACTTTTTATTGTCCTTAACTTTTAAATTCTCATCCATGGAAAAAATCATTGCCTTCCTTTGTTTTATTGTAAGTGCAATTTATTGTCCACTGATATTTCCAGAATGATCTGAAGTAAAAAAATTGCACAACCATAATTATTTTCTGCTCCTTTCAGATACCTTTTCAAGATTACAATCTTTTTTTAAGTGCATTATGCCTTTCTTTCACTAGAACTGTGATTTTTTACAAGCAGATCACACAAACTAAACAATGTCCTCATACACTTTGCTAAACATGTGGAAATGACAACAGACAGATTCTTTGTTAAAGTATTACGTGATTGTACTTTTACTTCTTCAAACAAAACTCTTTGTATTTCATCTTCTTTCCTCCTCCATTTTTCCTTCCGATGTTGCTTTTTTGAAAGTTGTAGCAATGAAAGAATTTCCAATATCCAAAGTTGCCATGAAAAATGTTTTACAGACACGAATTTTGTTTCCCTCAATATAAAAATGGTAAGCGTAATTGAATGATCTTTTGCTGTTATCAGTATGCAAAGTGTATTTAGGTATTATTACAGAAGTGCTTTTATATATAAAATCTCGTTGCAGAGTTAAATCTTCAATCTGCCAGAATGTTTTAAAAACAGTATGTCTTTGTTCCTCATTAATTTTTTGTGTGCATTTAAGGCGGCATTTGAAACCACACGGGGGCTTCAATTTCTTTGTTTTGACAATTTTACTACTACCTATCATACAATGCGCTGCATTGTTTCTTTTTTGTTTTTTCTTGGTATTGTTCCATAAATCAGTGTTTCTTTTCTTGCAGAGATTAGGACTATTTGGATCTTTGCTGGGTTCAGTAGGTTGGATAATCTCGGATTCGATATTATCTGTATCTTGGGATATTTCTGCAAGGTTGTCATCTTGGCCAGAAGCTGCATCTTCCAGTTCAGTGTATCTTGGCCTTTTTATGATTATTTTTGATTTGATGCGCATGATGAGATCATGCAGAGATAACGAAACAAAACCAGAATTGCTTTAAGTTATTAATAACATCACGATCAGGTTGTTTTGACTTCTGGTTCGTGTCATTAATGTTTATCAGGTTGACTTCCTACAAACCCTTCATCAATATGAAGGGTTTTCTGTATTATTACTATCATTTTACTTCTCATGTTTTCCTTTTACTTGGGATCGACTGGTGTTATTTTATGTATCACATTGTTTTGAATTGGAGATTGTAAACGATAACAAATTTTTGCACATTAATCATGGCTACCCTTTAGGGTAAGTTTCTTTGTTTGCTAGAGTTGTTTGGGTGTGAACTTTTTTTTTTTAGGACATCATTAATTTCACTGATTTTCTTTTCACATAAAGACAGTTTTTAGTTGCTCCTGAATAACTGATGACATCTGAAACATTAAAAAAAAAAGAAATTAGTATTTTATAGGAATGATTGTGAGAGCAGTGTTGGCTCATAAACATCCTAAAATAAAAATTGTAAAATATAAATAATTTATGTATTCTTAATTAATTAAAATAAATAAATAAATACAAACACTTGATAAGCAAAGGAACTACTGATTTCAGCAATTAAATTGGGTTCATCTTTAGTGAACTTTGAACAAAGTCTATAGTTTATAATTCAATATTTTAATTACACCAAGTATTTCCTGCTAGACAATCAACATTCACAATCTTTCATTTCCTAATTTTTCAGGTTTCTATTTTTTTTTTTCCTTAATGATTTAGGATTAAATTTTTCATAACACCATTTTGGTTCGTTAAGCAAATATCAATGTTTATCATATGAAAATAATTTTCACATCTTGCAAAAGATAAATCAAGTCCAGAATAAATTTTTTCAGAGATTTTCTTTTTTTTTTCTTTAACTGACGATTTGAAATGTAAACAATTCAAGACATTTTATTAAGTATTTTTTTAACCAAATGTTTAACGATTGTAATAAAATGATATTTATATATTTCGGTTGAATACCAAAGGCAATCTGTGTAAATTGATGGACAATGCATTCTGTAATTACACATATTTCACTTTATTTAACTGAATAAAATTGAAGTAATGTGATTAAATATCTATTGAGTGAATAAAAATAATGGTATATTATTATCTAAACAAAATAATTTAATGTTCCGTTCTTATGAGAAATAAATAAATGAAAAACCTTGTTTCGTTTCCTAATTTCTTCGTTTGGTCGATTACATGGATAGTAGATGATCTCCAAATAAATACATTAAATGAATTAACTCATTGATTCTTTAACTAACTAGTTATCTTGTAAAAGTTAAATCTCCTTTGTTCGAATAAATAACATCATAGATGGATTGTGCCTAATTTGACTGTTTAAAGCATTGTTGTTCCTCAATTGGCCGCCAGATGGAGATAAATGCAAGCTCTCTCGCTCGCTCTCCAAGGCCGATAAGGGTATTTGTCGGATTATTCCAAATATATTACTTTCAGTTGCTTCTTTTATTTTAAATTTACTTACATTTTAGGAATAAGGCAAATGACGAATGTTCTGTTTTTGCATATGGCCAATAGTTTTGATATATTTTTTGTTTTATTAAATTTTTTATTTATTGCCGATTTTTTTTTTTTTTTTAATTTGGAAATATGCGACAATTTCCGGTTCAAAGTTTGATTATGCAAAGATGACTTCAATAATCAATATTATTATTTTTTTATTATTATTATTACTAAAATGCTAGGCTTTTAATCGTTACGTTTTGACTTGAAGTACTGTATTACTAATGACTACCCGAAAACATCATCTACATACCTTAATTTTCTATGGTCATCTTACATCACATCCACGAACGTCATCTACTTAGGAATTCACACACACTGTTGAATCAACAGCTTGGAGGCGATCGTTGTCTATTAGGAATTCATATTGGTGTAGCACCTTCTTGAGGAAAATAAAATAGTCGATCTTAGGCGTATATAGGGAGCCCTGTCGTCGTCCTACCACATTTTGAAAACTGTTTTTTTTATTTGGCTGTCCGAGATAGTTTCCTAATTTGACTCTCCCCGAAATAAAATTCTATATAAGTTACGTAATCGATCTGTGTTCGTATACAGGGCCGTCAAGTGGTTTGTTGGCGCCCGGGGCAAGATTTCGTCAGGCGCCCCCCCCCCCAATCTCAATCCCACCCAGGGCCCGTAGGCACTTGTCATTTGCCCCCCCTCCCCCATCCCGAAAATTAAAGACCAAAAAAAAAAACGGAATCTCAATTCAATAACCAAAAAAAAAAAAAAACGGAATCTCCGATTCAACAACCATTTTTTTTTTGTTTTATTGGCGCCCCCCCTGGCCGCGGCGCCCAGGGCGATCGTCCCGGTCGCCCTGCCCATGTTCGTATATTTTGTATAATTGGTTTTCACTGGAGAAGAATTGATTCCTAGTACAACCCATCTTTCCCTCGGTTTAGACATTTCAGAAAACCTCCTCTGTCACCTGTCAAGATCTATCTGAAAAAACAAATTCAAAAAGTAATTTTGACAGTAAACCACAAACATTTCTTTTTATTTCTTTTCTTGACGCTAAAAGTATCCATTTTTCAAAATGAAAAAAAAAATATATCGGAATATGTATAAAAAAATAATTAATACAAAGAGTAATTGTTAGAATCATTTAGAAAATCTATTTAAACAAAGTTTAGAAATTAAAATATCAGGAAAAATAAAGTATTCCCATAGGTATCATAGCAATTAAAATATTGCTCCAAATTATATGAGAAAAAAAAAAATAAAAAGGATTTTTAGTCTAAGACTCCTTCCTCTCTTCCTCCTTAGAGGGATCTTCTTTGGATTTAAGGAGTAGAAACTTCTCTATTTGAAATCCTTCCCGAGTGGATAATTGTCGACAAATTAAGCCAAAGGAAAACCTCAGAACCCTAAACTATTGATTTCTGTCGATATCTTACACAATGAATAATTAATCTTTTGAGTTAATCCATTCCCTTGCGCAGGGTACAATATGATTACAGTTAATCCTATTTGGACAATTGATTAAGTAAAGCATTTTGTTTTCTTTGAGAAAATGAAAAATTTCTACTGGTTCTATTCATCAAGTATTATAATTTGAAACATAATGAATGTAAATATTCATTAGTGTTGAATATAAATACTTAATTGTCGTGAATGGCCACTTATTTTCTTTTTATTTTACTAGATCGACATTACGACCATTCGCTCTGTCGCAAAAATACAAACAAAACAACAACCTAGGCTACAGCATTGTCTATGTAATGTCATTGTTATTTGAAACAACAATATGACATCCTAATGAATTCAGTTGAACATTAAATACAAGCTTATAATTCATTGAATGTAGACAGCGACTAAAAACATTTCATAATTCAAATTGAAAACAATTTATTTATCTTCTATCAATTTTTCTTTCCAAAAATATTTATTCTATTCTTATCCCGGGAAGTCTTAAGATTTTTAAAAGCAATTCCAAACACCAAATACCCTATTATTATTATTATTATTATTATTATTATTATTATTATTATTATTATTATTATTATAAATGTTCCTATTCTTAGGTTTCTCAAGATAAGACAAAATGGCGGGTCAAGGACCAAAGCACATGTTGCCAAGTGCAAAGAAGTGTGCAAGGAGGGTAAGGGATGTGTGATTGTATCCATAAATTTCATAGTTAAGAAATTATATTGAGTACTACATCCTTCTGGAGTTGCGCGTAAGTGTTTCTGTGAAGTCCTAGTGTGGTGAGGCTGTGGTGCAATGTGTGAGGAATCAGACCAGTGGCGGACAAGACGATGGGTACAACACGTACTCGGTCTTGCTTCCACTGCTTCTGGAGCTCGTGTGCTAGATCGGTGTATTTACTGATCTTGTCTGCGTGAGTTTTCTGCATGTTCTTGCTGATAGGCACTGCAATATCATTGAGATAGGTCTGTTTGTTGACCTTATCAACAAGTGTCATGTCAGGTCTGTTGTGATGTATAGTTTTGTCTGTGTGAATGGGGCGGTCCCAGTACAGCTTATGTGAGGATGATTCTAGTACGCTTTGTGGTGTGTACTTGTAGTATGGGACCGTGTTCTTAATAAGTGAGTGTTTGTGTGCTAGCTGTTGATGAACGATCGAGGCTACCTGATTGGGTCGGTGGAGGTAATCTGTTTGGGACAGAAGGGGACAGCCTGATATTATGTGGTCGATCGTCTCATGCGTAGTGTGGCATTTCCTGCATCTGTCGTCATGTGTGTTTGCGTCGTGTAGGATGTGTTTCTTGTAGTTGCGTGTGGAGATGACTTGGTCCTGTATCGCGATCATGAACCCTTCGGTCTCCCCAAACAGCTCACCACTCGTCAGCCATCTGTTCGACGCTTCCGTGTCGACATGAGGCTGGATGAGTTCGTGGCGATGTCTGTACTGGAATTCCTTATGAGCCCATGATTCACGCAGCTTCTGAATGTGGGTGTCAGGGGTGGTGAGTGTTGGGCAAGAGGTTTCGAGGTCCAGGGGGTGAGGTGTGGTGTCAGCCTTGATAATGGCTAAGTGGAGTGAGCAGTGTTGTGCTCTCTAGTAGAAGTGTGTGTATTTGTTTTTCGTGTAGAGTGATGAGATCTCATCCTCCCTCTTTGAGGAGGAGGGTCATTTTTTTCCATCACAGACTTCGGACAGTAGCAAAAAAAAAAATCTGAGACAAGAGCTCCACCATGAGAAGCTTAGTTTTCGGTTGTGTTAAGAGGTCACCAGATCGTTCTGATAATATTCCACATATTTTCAGTGATTAATTTATTAAATTGAACAACACTTCAAAAAATTTGTTCTTTACAGGAAATGCTCTGTTTATGATAAGAGGTAGCGAAACTGTTTGGTGAAGAGGAAACTCAAAATACAATCAAAGGATCAATGTTTCAGTAACCGCGGTTAACGAGAAGTGATTGTATATGAAATCATTCAATATAAATTTGAAAGGAAACTTTAAATAACGAACAAGGGAAAAACTAACTGAACATAAAACATATTTTGTTATTTACATATTTAAGTTTCTCATCGATTTTGAACAAAATATTTCTGATGGTTTCGTGCAAATACCAATAATTCAAAAATAAAAATTAACTTACCATTCTTTTTTTAAAAAAGTTATAAAACACTAAAACAGTTTCAAGCCCTAATTGCAGGACTCTTTTTCAACCCGTTAAAAAAAAAAAAAAAAAAAGATCCTGCAATTAGAACTGTTCCGTTATTGTTGAATATTTCTTAATTTTTGAGTTTTTTTTAATTTAGTTGTTAGCACACGTTAAATCTTTACTACATAAATTATTTTCATTCTTTTTTCCTTTCTTTTCATTCTTCAGTTTTTATTAAATATATCAAATAACAGATTTGAAAAAATGTTTTCCTCCGACTACGATCTGTTATTGATAAAATTCCTACAAAAGAGTTAACCTTTCATGTTTTTCTACTCTTTGTCGGAATGATGTTTTTGTCACAGAATTTATTCAGCCTTTTTGGAAGACTTGGCTTTTAAGTTTTCAATCTGTAATTTTAAATAAACACATCTCTTAATTCCCGAAGCTTTCGAGATTTATTTTAAAGCATCCTTTATGAAGTTTTAGTTATAAATCATTACTATTTTCGAGACCCTCATTGGCTTCATTTACTGTATTTACACTAAAAAAATGTTTAGAAAAAGTATTATTATGAGAGAATTTCCTTTAATCATTATTTATTCTCATTAATCTTTAATGTCACTAGCGTATCATTGACTCCCGTGATTATTTCTCAATGTTCGCCACTAACCCACCTCCGCAAAAATGTCGTAAATGAACAACTGAACATAATTATTCTTAAAAACAATATAAAGGGAAATATTTCCAAATTCAACAGAATAAAAAAATGACACAGAAATGAAAAATATCTGAGCTTTAATCCGTGAGAGACTGGGACGGCCGTTTCGTCCTTTATGTGGACTCGTCAGCCAGACCCACTTACCAAATTCCTTTGCGCCTGTCGGTTCCGCAGTGCAGGTTTTGAAGTTTTACCTGGTTTGGTTTCTTTTTTAAATTCTTTTCGCGGGAGTGGTTTCCTTATCACTTTTGCACTATCTGAGCATGTCATCTGGTGAGCGGATCTGGCTGACGAATCTACAAAAGGACGAAACGGCCGTCTCTCACCGATGAAAGATCAGATATTTTTCATTTCTGTATCATTTCTTAATTCTGTTAAATATAATGGAATGTTAAATCTTTTGTTTAAATTTCCAAATTCATTTAATAAGGCAGAGAAAAATTAAAACCCCCCAAAAGAAATTATACAAATTAAAAAATAAATACTTAACTTTTCAGCATTATCTGTTATCGAAAAATAATATAAACTTTGGTTTGCTTTATTGTTTTTTAAATAAAAAGGTAAATTCGATGTGAAAAGAGTTCATGCAGTATTGCTTTTTTTTAACAATATTCTGCAAAAAAGAAAAAAAAAATATTTTTCTCTGTTGCAGAAACTATAAATAAAATTGTAAAAAGGATTTTTAGTGATCTGGAAAATATTCTAGTTAACCGTTAATAATAATATATTTCCTTATTATTATTAGGAAAATATATTAATATTTAATAATATTTCCTTTGTTCAGAGGATGCAGCGTAGATAAAATGAAGTAAGTAATGTAATAATCTTTAGTGACTTAACTTTCATCAGTCTGATCCTGACATTAAAAAAGACAGTTCTTGACTTGTACTTACTCTCAGTTGAGTCCTGGTTTCTCGATAATTAGCTCTCACTTTTCCTCTAAATATTTGTTGGAATCCATGATTCACTTCTTGATTCATGTTGGTAATTCACTGATAAAATATCTTTGTAGATTCGTATCCAAGGTAACCGGAAATAACAGTTCATTCTTCTTTGCATTTTTACTGCTTATTCGTTCGGATGACTGTAAAAATCTCTCGGTTCTGTTGTATACCTTATAGTTTACTATTGTGAATATTTATACTAAAGTGAACTGTTGATAGAACAACAATCTCTCATTTTGTCAAAGTCTATCTTGTTATTTCTTTTCTTTTTTTAATAAAACATTTTATCGTCCAGCAACGGAAAACAATTTTCACGTGATCCGTTGGGATGTTGCCTTGTTTCCTTTGTTGCTTGGACTTATTCACTGTCACAGCACATTTCAGTCATTTATTAATTATTATTGTATTATTATAAATGAAAACAAAACTATTTTTGCGTTTTTGTAAATTGTCATCTGCTAAAATCAAACAATCAAAAAAGTCTTCCCAGTGTCAATTGCTGTTTGATTTAGCAAAAACTTAAATCCAACTATTTTACCAAAGGCAAAGCACTTGCAAGTTTAAAATGGATTACAATGGATTATTCGAATGTCGATTGTTTGCGTCAATGAGTGACTTTATTTAGAATAAAATAAATATTTTTCTATGAGAATTTTATCATCTTCAGACTCAAAATCTCTCCACAAGGATTATTATGAATTCTTTCTTTTGCCTTTTACCCTTTAGAGGGTTTTTAATGTTTTGATTATTATTCGTGGTCAAATGTTTTCTGTGGTGACCTTTTAGCTGCCCAAGGGTTGTTTGGTTTTTTTCCCACAATTTAGGATTGTTTTTGTTTTCTTGTTTGTGAGGGGTCACTTGTCAAAAAGAAAAATAATTGCTAATTAGAGTCACAGGCCAGACTTTGTCTATTCCTAAGATATTCCTTAATTCCTTCCACTTTCTGTGGAGTAAATTTTCCAGAGGGAATTTTAATTTTTTTGATAGTTTCGGAAAATACCAATAATAATAATAATAATAATAATAACAATAATTGACTACAAATAGTTGTAGCATTGTAATAATATTATAAAAATAAGCTATTATCAATTGAAATTCAATTATATTTTTAATAAGTTAAAAATAGAAAGAATTTCTACTTTAAATTGTGTTGCGAAGCAAAAATATTCAAGGCTTGTCAATTTAATTGAAGTATCTTCATTAACTATGAAAATCAAACAGATTTTGTATTGCTATTTATTTTCTAATGCTCATTCTTTATCATAACTACGTTGTTTTGCTTTCCTTTTTATACCCATTACATAATTTCCCACTTCCTAGTTCTTAATTGTTCTAAAATTTCATGTCCTTGCGGAAAACAAATTCAAAATGTCATTTCTGTATCTATTTAAAAATAAAGATTGGTTAATTGCACAAACGAAATATTGCTCATGTTATCAATCTTTGAGAAAAGCTGTTATAAGTTTTGAATTGATCTGTTTGCTTTCTAGAGAGCTGTACTAGTGCTTTTTTCTATAATGTGTTCTTTCCAAAAGTATAAACTGCCATATTAAATACCAACAGAGTACATTTATCTGTAAAGTTTCCATACTTTTTTAGTAGATCTTTCCTTCTAAAGCCTCTACTATTAAATATTCT